>JAODAL010030703.1:0-49533 GCA_025379985.1 Phyllomedusa bahiana
AGAAATTGAACGGTCTTTAGCTATAGTGACCTGAAGCTGATGCACCCATACTAAGGGATATCTCGAATAGGTTGGACACGTTAATTTGGAAAAATTATTGCAAAGTGACTTGTTTTTAGCAAGATCTTAACATAAAAAAGCAATCATTGCATGAGAAAACCCCTTTTAAATATCTTCTTATAAAATAAAACCCATTTACCTTAATTCATTTTTAAAAAAAAAGCGGGGGCCCCTTAAAAGACAGTTCTAAATTTGGGCCCAAAAGTTGGCACATGCCAGCTTGATATATACTATTTTGACAGTTGGTCAAGGTAATGTTTTCTGAGCTAAAATAATCCCTGAAAAAAGGGACCGGGAATTTAATAAAAGTGCACACTAAAAAACCTGGGCGCTATTTTTGCTGACAAAACACTAGCAGCATGAAAGTATGTCTTAAACCCTGTCCACTATGTCCTAGTTGTGTCCCCCCGCAGTGTATTTATAAGAAACTCAGATTCCCCTGTACAAAGCTACCCCTCACTCCCCCTGCACAGTTGGGTCCTCCCAACAAAAGAATCCTCTAGATAAAAAGCTCTCTAAGAAAGTGAAATAAAATCTTTCCCCCCTTTTTCCTGAAAGAGCACTCCATTTGCAATGAATTATTGAAAAAAGTTTTTAAAATTTTTCTTTTAAATATATTTTTTGTTTGTCTGTGTGGAGGTGATGGGTACTCTTTAAGTTCTTAAAAAGCTTTTACATCATTGACATATGATATTTGTCCTACAGCATTTCTGAACTATTACTGAATAGTGTTTGGGTATTGGCAGTTACTGTTATACTGAAATGAGTTAAAAATGAGAAAATGTCTTTCCCAACTATACCACGCCGGGTTTCACCCGCGGCCCCCTCCCAAAAGGACCCTGCGTGTCTGCCTTTCCTTACTTGCCTGTCCTGTTTTTTTTTGCTTCCTGGGTCCTTTTCTGTGCACTGGCCTCCTAGGCTGCGCGCGGCAGTTTCCTTTCCTATTTATTAGTTTTTGTCCTGTGACCTTCCTTTTTCCCTTTCCCCTCGGGCTATAAAAAAGGAAGGCCTGCCTTTACTCTTTGTCAGCCATTTTCGTGAGCCTCAGGTGTACATTAGAGCTCCTGCCAGCATCTCAGGTTGCTTTTTGGTTTTTTAACCCCTGGTTCGGGTCCAGTACCTCTTTCCCACCTGAGCTCCCGACCATCCTTTTCCCTCGTGTCGTTGCCCCCGTATTTCTGTTCCCGTCCTGTATGTGCTCCCCTGTTCCCGATGTATCCTGCCCTGTTCCCGGGCTGTACCTGATGTGTTACCCGTCCAGTTCCTGCCGTATCCTGTGGTGCTATGTGTACGTTTATCCCTCCTGTATCCTGCTGCACATGTTCCTGTTGTTCCTGTATTCCACCGCCTGGATTCCTGTCACCGCAGGTAGCCACGTCAGGGGTAGCGACCTGGTGGTCCCCGCAGCAAAGTCCATCCCGCTTTGCGTCGGGCTCTGGTGAAGACCAGGGGCCCCTTAGACTCCGTTCCCTGGCGTGGTCCTCCACCTACCACCTTGCCTGTGGTGATCACAGAGGATCCACACCTGGATGTCAGCGGTCGGCGCTTCGGCGTACGTTTGTCATCGCCCGTTACAACCACTTACTGCATGCTTATGAATCAATATCTTGTCAAAATTAATCTATTGCATGTGTACTTGACTGTTATCACTAATTGCGTTGGAATTCAATAAAAACATGTTAAAAAAAGTCTCCACTTTAGTAAGGAGAGTAGGTTGCTTTTGCGCACGACTCTCCATTCTTTTCTATGTGAGTTCTGAGTACAGCAAAACACCTTGTTCACCTGTGCTGGGAACTCCCATAGAACAGAATAGAGAGTCATGCATATGCATGATTAACTCTCTGTTCTTGAGCTGAGACTTTCGAAGGCCCGTTCCCGTGATAGGTGCAGGTCCCACATGTGGGGCCCACTCCTGTCATGCTTTGATGGTGTATCAATAGGATACGATATCAAAGTGCTGGGTGGGAACACCCCTTTAATACATTTAGCCTAAAAAATTATTCTCATGTATGTACTTTTAGGACAGTCGCATTGTGTGTTATGATAGGTTCAATAAATGACAGTCAATTGTAAGTGAATGTTAGTAGACTATTATAGTCTCCAGGAAGTGACAGAGCAAAAAGTTTTTCTGAAAAACCAGAAAGACCTTGGGCGACATTTCTGATTTGCGATGCTCCATTTTTGGGCATACTTTGCACCAAAAAACTGATATAGCCTTATTCTATATAAGTTTGAACAGTCGTACACCAAAACTGGGCGCAGTTTACGCCAGGCACACACATTTAAATGTGTCTAAGTTATGCGACTAAGATACATAGCCA
Source organism: Phyllomedusa bahiana (assembly GCA_025379985.1). Lineage (NCBI taxonomy): Eukaryota > Metazoa > Chordata > Amphibia > Anura > Hylidae > Phyllomedusa > Phyllomedusa bahiana. The sequence goes on from JAODAL010030703.1 coordinate 2,382, forward strand.
CATGCCTAAAATATGATATGCATCTAAGTTATGCGCCTAAGATATGCTATGCAAGGCATACCACACGCCAGATTTATGAACCCATACTTGACATGGTTTTACATTCGGGCGCAAAGTTCACTATTTTTTTTCCCCTTAAAACAGGGAGGATCCCTGTTTTAGGACATTCGCCCCATTTTTCTCAAGGGTCTTTTTCCTACACATTTCCTTACCTAGTTTTTCATAAATCTCTCTCTAGTGGACAAGTAGGCAACACCTAAATGGATATTCTAAACTCAAAAATGTATGTCTTATCCACATTTGCTAGGCAATATTCAGAAATCCCATAGATGTCAATAGCTTTGCCCCCTTTTGCTTTGCAGTAAAGGGGCCACTAAACAGGACAGGAAGTTGTGATTGTCTGGAGATAGATGCAGGACCCAAAGATATCATGTCTACTTAGCAAGAACTAGAAGTCGCTAGAATTATCTACACCTACTGTATACGCTCATCTGTATTAAAAAACATTTTGGATTCAAGACACCAAACAGGCTTAATAACCCCAAACCCTTTTCCTGGAAATGGGAACGCTCCATTTATAGGGAGATGTTAAAGTATTATTGTGTCCAGGATACTTTCTGTATCTCTGCAGCTTTTGGTCTGATAGAAGTACATAGTGAACATTTCCTGAATGTAAAGTTTTCTGCAGAAACTGACAGAACTGAGAAAAGAGTTAATAATCTGCAGGAATGTTGGATAAGGCACAAGATAAAGCAGAGGGTGAATGAGAGAGTCCCTTCCTGAGAAGATGACCTGGCGTAGAATCTCCTGAGTGAGACCCCCAGGCGAAGAGCAACGTCCTATCAGCTCTGATCGACCAGCACGGGAGTTCCCTGTGAATCTCCGGGGCGGAAGAAACGTCATGTCAGTCTCGATCTGATCCAGCAGCGGGGTCTCCTAGTGAGATCTCCAGACGGGAAAAACAGGTGTAATGTCATTTTTCGACTGACCCCTGGAGGATGACGTCTAGGAAGGGGGCACATTGAGGAGTTGGAATATGATGGATATGACTGTCTTACAGGTCCATCACGGGGGACTTATTGGATGCTGATACACACACACAGACGGGGGTAAGAAATATTTAGACCCCTTTTAAATTTTTACTTGTTTCATTGCAGCCATGTGCTAAACCAAAAAAGCTCATTTTTTTCTCTTAATGAAACTCTGCACCCCTTTAAAGAACCCCCCCCCCCCAGAAAATTAATATTTTGCAAATTTTTTAAAACAAGAAAAACTGAAATATCCTGGTCATAATATTCAGACCCTTTTCTTACACTCATATCTAACCACATGCTACCTTTTTCCTTCTGATCCCCTTGAGAGGGTTTACCCTTCTTTGGAGTCTAGCTGTTTTTAATTTAAAACTGTTTGGGATTGTTTGGGAAAGGCACACACCTGTCTATAAAAGACCTTACAGCTCACAGTGCAATCAGAGCACAGGGAAAATCATGGGGTTTAAAGGAACTGCCCAAGGATTTTTAGGCAGAATTGTGGCAAAGCCAGATCTGCCAAGTTCAATCACTCGACAGCACCTTCTTGCTAATTAGAAAATTTCTTCATAATATTAATAACACATCAAGGACGGGAACAAAACTAACTTTTTTGGGCAATAGGAACCTTTTTCAAAGTAGTCGCTACAAAACAAACAAAATCACATCAATATCAATAATACCTATCTATATACATAAAGTTTCATTACTATAGTATCCAAATGAATTAAACCATCATTAAAAACATAATTACAAATCTGCACACACCAAATGCTGCAACCAGTCTGATATAGCCCAACCACATAATGTCGCTGTAATTAAATGTCCATAATCAAACAACTCACAGATTGTCAATGGAACCCCATATAGATTTTTAAATATATCATAGTTGTTTTCAAATAGTTACAACATCAAATCACAAAATATAGCATACCTTAATAAATTAGTAATGTATCATGAACATCGGCTGCAGTGGATCCGTCATGTTACACAGCTCCTCAATATGTTTCATCTTCCTGGAAAGATCGTCCTTCTTTGTTTCCAGCGCGGATAGATCAGAGACGACAGTGACACCTGCTCTTTCCCACGGAGATTCACTCATGGATTTTCTCCCGGTCATCCATCATCTTTTTCGGGATCAACAGGGAAGTGCTCTCCGCCTCCCCCTGCTTCAAGCAAAGTCTTTTAATACTCAAGGCTTAACTCACATGTTTTTTTTTTAATTTTTAAAGTTTACAAGGGCACATTTTGGCTGTAGATATAAATACAGAGATGGACATATCGAACCCAGACTCCAAGGCTGAGTTCACACGGCATATAGTGACACATACCTGTGCACATTGCTATACACCTATTGTTGAAAGTACACACTGGTCAGCGTATACTTTTTTCAAAGCTCTGATGGGTACCCTTCATCCCCTTTTTCCAACATAAGCGCCGAAAAAGGACAGTCACTTTTATTTACCAACAAACACAATCCAATATCAGCAGTGCACTACTAGCACTAAAAAACTATCAAAAATCAAAACTGCTTAAGCCCACCTGTCAATCAACAAGGCAACCTCAATACAGGTGGGAACCTACTCTACTTCTCTTGGTGCTTGTTCAGACCTCCACATTTCAGGGAGACATTTTGATAAAAAATGTGAACTAACATTTTTCATGTTATCTAAGTAGTAGAAATGCTTTTCCAAAAATTCCTATGTCCTTTTTGATAGTTTTTTGGTGCTAGTGTGTGTCATGATATTGGAATTTTTGTTTGTTTACCCCAACCCCATCACCTATCCATTTTTTTTCCAAAAAAAGGTTTTTTGGGTTTTCAGTACCAAATATTATTTTCTAGACTTTTATTTACCGGACACGCACTGTGTGGCGGGATATACGCTGTAAAATCATAGCACCAGCAAATAGAGCACATGTGGTCCAAATAGGAATATGTCCATCCAATTGATGTCTATGGGCTGGCCCTGGCTATGTCGCCATAATCATCATGTACCCTTATTCATGGTGTTTCAAAGGCTACCTCAGACGTAGGGAATAGTGTCTTTTGAACCCATCCTAACAGGAGGTAGCACCTTGTCTCCTCGCACTATGTGTAATATTTGTTAGCTTGTTATGTTTCATCCATTTTATGTTATGCTTCTATTCGACTGGCATATTAAGAAATGAGTAAAAAATATTCGATTTGGTAAATTATTTATTGAAGAAAATAATCCAATATCACTTATCACTCAATGGCTAAAGTATGTGAAACTTTGCTTTCCTTATCTGGTATTTGCACCTAAACACCCAAGCACCAGTGTAGATATAATTCAATACCAGCAATGCCACACAAATTCCTCCACGTTTGAGGTGTCGTCCTCAGCACTTGCTCCTTGGTACCCAGAAACAGCTTAGGAACACCACTCATGGAGAACAGCCGGTAGGAATTCATCTGAAAGTTAGGCTAGTGCTGGATGTTGACGTTAGTGTGTCACATTTTAAAGGACTTTATTGCAGAAGAACAGGCAAAAACAGGTTACAGACAGTCTCTGAAAGGTCTTTGGAAAGGGTATCCATGGGACCACTAACCCCTGATGAAGCCAGGTTAGCTGGTGAAACATGTCGGGGAGGGCAGACGACGTTTTTTAAAATTTTGATTTCTCACCTCTGTCTAGAAAAGTGCACCGCTGCAGATGGTGTCAAAGGGGGCCTTATTTGTTTTGGTCCAGAGAAGGGGACGACTGCCCCCAATAGGAAGGGTTGGGACCCTAGGAGCAGTAAATTGTGTAAATTATAGCTTTCCTGTTAATGGTGTCTCCCCAGATTTTTAAAGAAAAGGAGCTATTTTCCTTCTTTCAGAAGTAGAAAGGGTTAAATGGGGAGGTTAGAAAAACAGGTTTTTAAATATGTGTATAGAGGTTGAGTTATACATAATAAAAGTTCATTTTAGTGTTTTCAGATGGAACGATAAGTTTAATTTGCCTATGCAAAAAAAGTAAAAATTTTAATCAAAATCACCTTTGTTTTTTGCGAGATTCCCAATTTTTTGGAACTTTGGGGGAATAGAGCCAGACAAACTTGTGACACCAGGAACAATGGGGGAAAAAAAAGATTGTAACACGGTGTTCAACAAATATGGATGAGCAGCAGGATTGTAATAGCAGGCAAGACAACAGGAACAACGGAGGAACATCAGGCTTGTACCACAGCAGACTTGTAATAGCAGGCAAGACAACAGGAACAACAGAGAAACATCAGGCTTGTATCACAGCAGACTTGTAATAGCAGGCAAGACGACAGGAACAATGGGGGAACAGCAGACTTGTACCAGCAGGGCCGACCCAGGAAAACCAGAAAGCAGCTGGAAAGATGAAGACACTAGCAGACGAAAATTTGAGCATCAGAACCAAGGGAAAAAAAGGGAAAGGAGATAATTTTTTTTTTTTTTTTTGGGAAGGGAAGGTCAGAAATAGAAAATCAACCCCAACACAGGAAAACTCACTATAGCCCTTATGCAATGGATTCTAATAGGGACATCAAATACTTGGGGCCAGACTAGGGGTAACAAAATGGTCCCAGTCAAAATATGCTCGGAATTTTTCGGATATCATAATGTCCTTTTGATCTCCTTGCTCTATTGTGGGTTGTCTATGCTAAATGCTGTCATAACTCTTATTATTTGTATACAATAGAGCACATTTTTCAAGACAGTTGCAACAACAACAATTGTATACATATTATACACCACATTTATTATGTTTTAGGTAAAGGGCGTGGTTTAATGGAAAGCGATTCGACACTGTGCTATTTTGAGAGAGGATGAGATTTTGGAATCAATTTTGTCGAAGAGATGTCAAATGGTAACTAGGAAGTTCAAAACTCTAGCAAATTTATTGTTGCCTAATCTAATTCAAGCACATGGTTTCAGTGCCACGTGGCTCGCACATACAGTAGGGGGTTTTTCGATGTGGTTCCAGTCCAGTTTAACGTAAAACTTTTTCCACCATGGATGGCACCAAGTCTTTTTCTATCAAGCAGTATATTAACTGTAACTCCCATTATGTTGTGTATCCGGCTATGTGTGTGCAATGTGGTGTGTACTATGTGGGCAGTACAACACGAAAACTTAAAGTTTAAGATTTTGGAATATCTTAATGATGTTACAAATACATTGGTTCGTAACCGCTCCAGTTTGTCAAAACATTTTAGGGAGGTGCATAATAATAATTGCAGTGCATTGAAAGTTACAGGCATAAATAGAATTATCAAACCCATACGTGGAGGTGTCTTAAGCCATGTGCTCCATGACCGGGAAGTATATTGTAACGGATGTGGACGATGGTCAGTCCATTCTATCACGATCCGGCGGAAACAACGTACGCTGAGGCGCCGATCGCTGATATCCTGTTGTGAATCCACTGTGATCACCGCAGGCAAGGTGGTATATGGAGATCCACGTCAGGGAGCGGAGTCTAAGGGGCCCCCAGTCTTCACCGGATCCCGCCGCAAAGCAGGACGGACTTTGCTGCGGGGAACCCACAGGTCGCTACCCCTGACGTGGCTGCCTGCGCTGACAGCCGAGGTGCAGGACAGGATCTCCAGGCAGGCACAGAAGTGGTGGCAGACAGGAACAGCAGGAAACGTGTGCAGCAGGATACAGCAGGAATAAACGTATGCAACAGGTGCAATGGCAGGATACACAGCAGGTACTGGACAGGGATCACAGCAGGAAACACAGCAGGTACTGGACAGGGATCACGGCAGGAAACACAGCAGGTACTGGACAGGGATCACTGCAGGAAACACAGCAGGTACTGGAAAGATGCAAGGACAGCAGACATGACAGACAGGTGGTCAGGAGCTCTGGTAGACTGCAGGAACTGGACCAGAATCTCAAGGGGAAATCCAGGATAGCAGCCCTGAGAAGCTGGCAGGAGCTCAGAGATGGACTCAGCATGAAGCTCAACACAACAATGCAATGGACTGACCCTGAAGCACAGACAGGAACTTCCTCTTATAGCCAGGGGTCACAGGTCAAGAGGAAGGTGATCAGGACATATGACCTATAAAGGGAAGGAAGCTGCCGCGCGTGCGCCCAAGGAGGCGCAGTGCACGAACAGGAACCCAGGAAGCCAGAGCAATAGGAGAGGCAAGTACAGCAAACAACACAGGCCACTGGGACCCCCGCACAGGGAGCCCAAGCAGAGAAATAGCAGGCGCCGACGGTCCAAGGCAGGGACCGCGGTGAAAACCGTGACACATATTGGATATTAACTCTATAGACACCTCTTTTCCTAAGCGTCTAAATTTCATGAGGGAAATTATGTTTCACTATTAATTATTAATTTTTATTATTATTACAGTCACAACAATGTAAAAAGTTTTTCATATATATTTGATATACACGTTTGCATTTGCTTTGTCTGTTGTTTATAGGACATTCTTCACTTTGCAGTTCAGCCCGTTATTTACAGACATGTAAATAATAACCTATGCACATTGAATATAACTCTTATCATATGGATCTTTGTAGCTCTTTTTTGTTTTTAATACTCTATTTTGTGCACTTTTCTTTCCCATTCCGTTTGTGCACTACACAGGAGTACACTTGGCACTACACAGCAGTTTATGCTGTTACAGCTCTTTTGCGCATGTCCTACCTTTTGTCAGTGCCAGCTTAGGTCTCCATCCTGGTTCTGCGCATGTCCACGCATCATTTCCAGTTGCGGTCACCACTTCCAGATGTAGTCCACACGGTGTTTCAATGCACACCCAGAGTGGGACGGCACAACGCACAGGTGAGTACAGTCTTTCTTTTTATTTTAGAGTATATACTGTATAGTATGGAATTGTCCCTATTCTTTATGCTGTGAGTAAGGGGGCATCAGCACCCAAAATGCATCGGCTATGACTTGCTATGTTTGGCTTTTTAATTTGTCTCAATAAAGTATATAGTAAGTCAACTTATAAAAGGTGTAAAGTTAGACATACAGATCTAACATGTGCCGGATTTGTCAACACTATGCCTAACTTTACTGTAAGAGTTGGACAGTATTGATAAATCTGTCCCATTGTGCTTTGCTGCCATTTAGGGAGACCTATATGATCGGATTTTTCACCCTTTTCTGGCCTAAGTGAGCGGCTACGATGTCTAATGCGCCTAATGACTGTGTTAAACGCATTGTTTGTAAGACTCAACACTTTTTAATGCGCCTAACATGAGGGGGCCTTCTGGGTGGATGTCGCACCACATTCGTATTATTAGACACACACATATGAATGTGGTTCGCCAAAACTAGGCTCATTACTGCTCGGACAGGCAGACCTGTGTCAATGTGGTCGCCTGAGCCTGAGGAGTCGCAGTGGAGCTGGATTTGCTGTTAGGGAAAAATAATGTCCAATATTTCTAAACTTCCACCAGTGCAATAATAAAAAGTAATTTCTGTTAATTATTAAACTATATAAAATTAAATTTAATTTAAAAAATTATCATATAAAATTAATATGAAAATATATAATATCCCAAAAATATTAAAATATCTCCTATAAAATGTATTTAAAATTAAAAGAATCTAAAATTAATTTTACATTAAATAACCCACTGATGTTGTTGTTCAGATTTTTACATTTTTTACTACATTAAATATGAAATTTATTTTTGCTGCTCTCACCCTTTATTCTACATAGAGCAAGAGCTAGCACAGCACAGGTCTTGCTGGGATATGTGTTCCACCAAGCAAGATCAGTCCCATAGCCTCTATTCCCTGACATGCTATTCTAATGACTTCTCTTTAATTTCCAGCCTAATTATAGTCTTTATACATGTTTGGTGCATTACTAATGTGCCTAAGTACCTTAATGCGCCAAACACACAAGTGAGGTGCGATGAACTTTAGACATCATTCATGAATGCACAAAAAACACTTCCATACATTCAGGCACATTTGACACTGAAAAATAGATGAGAAAATTAACTTTGTTCCGCCTAGTTCCACACATGTCTCCTTTAGTGACCAAACTATGAAGTACCTGTGGGTTCAGGCCATACATGCCAACTCTCCCGTTTTTGGCGGGGGGGTCCCGCTATTTGGGGTTCCCACCCCCCCCCCCTCCCGGGAGTGGAATTTCTCCCGCCCAGCAGGCGGCGGGGTCTTAATGGCTGCGGAGCGGAGTAGCGCTGGTGCGCTACTCCGCGCCGCGGTCCGTTCCCACGGGCGGGTGAAGCGGGCGCAGGGTCCGCTCACCCGCCCGCGGTCTCACTGTGCGGGGGAGGCAGGAGGGAGCGCTCCCTCCTCCACCTGTATGTCGGCGTCTGTGCGCGGTACACACAGATCAGCGGCGCAGGGGAAATGACGCGCGGCTGCTCTCATTCCCCTGCGTCGCGGAGGAGATCGGGCCGGAGCTGGCCGGAGCTGCAGGAGCCTGGTCAAGGTAAGTGGAATTTATTATTTTATTTTTATTAACTACATGGGGGGGCTCTGCTGGCTACAATGGGGGGGGAGGGGTCTACCTGGCTGGCTACAGGGGGGCAACTACTGGCTGGCTACAATGGGGGCAACTACCTGGCTGGCTACAATGGGGCAATACCTGGCTGGCTACAATGGGGGCAATACCTGGTGGCTACAATGGGGGAAACTACCTGGCTGGCTACAATGGGGGCAAACTACCTGGCTGGCTACAATGGGGGCAATACCTGGCTGGCTACAATGGGGGCAACTACCTGGCTGGCTACAATGGGGGGCAACTACCTGGCTGGCTACAATGGGGGCAATACCTGGCTGGCTACAATGGGGGGCAACTACCTGGCTGGCTACAGTGGGGGCATACCTGGCTGGCTACAATGGGGGCAACTACCTGGCTGGCTACTAAAGGGGCAACATACCTGGCTGGCTACTAAAGGGGGCACTACCTACCTGGCTGGCTACTAAAGGGGGCATACCTACTTGACTACTAAAGGGGGCACTACCTACCTGACTACTAAAGGGGGCAACTACTGACTACTAAAAGGGACAACTACCTGACTATTAAAGGGGGCACTACCTGGCTACAAAGGGGGCAACTACCTGGCTAACAAAGGGGGGCATCTACCTAGCTACAGAGGGGGCATCTACTGGCTACAGGGGGCATTACCTGCTGTAAGGGCACTTACCTGGCTATGGGGCGCTACTACCTGGCTATAAGGGCATCTACCTGGCTTTCTTCCAAAGCCATTATGTAGTTAGGCGGAGTGGGTGTGGCTTTTTGAAGGGGCGAGGCACACAAAAAGATGGGCGTGTCCATACGCGCGCCGCCCTCTTTAGTCTCCTGCTTTTCCATTTTCAAAAGTTGGCAACTATGGTTCAGGCCCTATAACCTGTAATCAGCCCATTCACTTCAGTGACAGAACTTTCTGGAGGGTTCTACAACCTGTGGGTGGAGCTTCCCTAGCTCCGTCTTCCTCTTAGTAGAGGGCTGCATTCAGTTAGTAAGAGCTGCGTGCTCCATGTAACCAGTTTAGACTGGTTCAGTCAGGGTCACAGTGCAGAGTCAACAGCTCTGTGGATGAGGTAACTGTAACTAGGCCCAAAGCCTTCCCTGTCACCCTTTCTGAGAATGCACGGAGATAACACGGACTCCTGCAAATAGCTTCACTCTACCAGTAATTATCCCAGTCCTTGCTAAAGGGATATACACAATCTTGTCACCTCCACAAAAGCAGTGAATCCAGACAGAGAGGAGAAGCTGATACAAGGATCCCCTTTGCACATCTGGTACCTCAACCAGGTCTCTGGCCTGGACCTGAGCTGTGTGACTAAAAGGTCCTGTCTTTGCTAGACCAGTATCCTGCTATAGGACACTGCCACTAATCACTTGTGTGTACACGTATCCTTCTCACTGTGAGCAAACGCTGAAGATTTTCTGTGCAAATTAAATTAGGACTGAGTCACCACATTCTCTCTAGTCAAGGAGCGAAATGTACAGCAAATATTTCCCCACATAAGCTTTCACTGTCAGTCAGCTGACAATGGATCTCTCCTCTCCTCCCCTATCTACTACTGTAAAGCTGTTTATTATAACCCTACTATAATTGGTGCCTGGCTACCTCGTTCTACACAGGACACCTGGGAGTGCACTAGAAGTGCCCCGAGGGGGAGAGTGCAACCCCTCCTATTTGAAAAAAGTGTGGGTGTTCACTAGGAACGTAACCCAGGGCCTGAGACTCACTCTAACTACCATAACCATGGCTTTACTGTGTGGAACTACAAGTACCAGCAGGCCCTCCATACAACATCTACACATTCCGCTGGTGCATACCACAATACAATGGCTTTGTGACCATAGCACTTTATTAACCACTACATTTCTTTTTGAACCTACCACAAATCCCACAAGCTACTGGCCATAAACCAAAATCAGCTGCAGTGGTGCCACCTGACTATTGCATTCAGAAAAACCGGAGTAAAATAATGATAGTGGACAACCAAATTCTTCGTGAACAGCTTATAGATACTAGTGATGAGTAGGGATAAGCGATTATAATCAACAAAGTTGAAATCAGCACGATTTTTCGGTTGATCGGAAATTCCCAATCACACGATATCTTAGGTCAGAATCTGCAGATAATCTATTACTATCGCGACATTATTGGCGCTTCCTGTCATTTTGGCGGCCAGCAAATCAGCTTAGAGCATAGAGCAGGGTGTGCTGGGTGTGCAACGTCATGACTGTGATGTGTATGGTTGTCATTGGCTGGAAAAAACACATGACCTGTTTTGCATAGAACAGCGTTTCCTTATTCTCATCGTGTTTCATTTTCCCCTCACTAGAGCAGGACGTGTGCTACGTCTCTCTCAATACAGCTAAGCTCAGAGACACAGTTCTTCTCTTTATTCATACAGACAACTATGCTTTTAGCAGTGAACATTAGAAATAGGTAGATTAGAGAGTTTCAGTTCTTAGCTAGTTAGACAGAGACTTTTAAAGAAGCATCTAGCGCTGTACAGCCGCAAGTGGGGGGGGGGGAGTAGGGTGTGCGGGGAGAACACAGACAGACAGGCAGGCAGGCAGGCAGGCTTTTGAAAGGAGAGTGTATATTGTGCAGCCCAGACTCTGCTTTGAACCTGCATTGAAATGGCATTTTTTTTACCATTTTTTGGCCAGCACACCTCCACCTGAGGTGAAATTGTACCTTTTATTTTGTGCAGCCCAGTTTTGTTCAAAGAGCCAGCTTGTACTTACATTAGGTTTCAGAAATTTACTAGTAACTGCAGGTGTATTTCATTGGTGCAAAGCCCACCTTTTCTTATCCGTATAACTTTTAAATAGCTGTTTTTCACTTTGGCACGGCCCAGTTTTGTTCAAAGAGCCAGCTTGTACTTACATTAGGATACAGAACTTTACTAGTAACTGCAGGTGTATTTTATTGGTGAAAAACCCACCTTTTCTTATCCGTATAACTTTTAAATAGCTGTATTGCACTTTGGTGCAGCCCAGTTTTGTTCAAAGAGCCACCTTGTACTAACATTAGGATACAGAAATTTTCTAGTAACTGCCTTTGTATTTCATTGGTGCAAAACCCACCTTTTCTTATCCGTATAACTTTTAAATAGCTGTATTGCACTTTGGTACGGCCCAGTTTTGTTCAAAGAGCAACCTTGTATTAATTAGGATACAGAAATTTTCTAGTAACTGCTGTTGTATTTCATTGGTGCAAAACCCACCTTTTCTTATCCATATAACTTTTAAATAGCTGTATTGCACTTTGGTGCGGCTCAGTTTTGTTCAAAGAGCCACCTTGTCAGGGGCGTCGCTAGGCTGTTTTATTCGGGGCTCGGGCCCCGAATAAAACCCCCTGTGCCCCGAGTCTCCCGGGCTCCAGGCCTCTGCGCTGGGCCTGGAGCACCGATGGCTCTTCAGCTGCATGTGCGTTGCGGGCGCACACAAGTGGGGCTTCTGCGGGGCAGAGAGCGAGCGCCCCCTTTGCCCCAGGACAGTGTCGGACCCGCAGGTCTTACACCGCGAGGCTGCGGGTCCTCACAGCGCACAGCGCGTCATGGGCCCGTGCGCCCGAGGAGCTGCCGGAGGAGCAGGGTGAAGAGGACGGAGGCCCCTCGCCGGGGGAGTTAAGGTGAGTATTTATGTGTTATTTTTTTTTTGCGTTTACCTGCTCTAGTGCCCTTTTAAAATACTGCCTGTGCCCCCATAATGCTGCCTGTGGCCCATTATCCTGCCTGTGCCCCTATAATGCCTACCTGTGGCCCCATATGCTGCTTTTGGCCCCATATCCCTGTCTGTGGCCCCTTATATACCGCTGTGCAAGTATAATGCCTGCCCGTGGCCCCATTTGATGCCTGTGCTCCTATATACCGGCATGTGCCCCCATATACCTGCCCGTGCCCCCTTTTAACTGCCTGTGGCCCCATATACTGCCTCATTGCCCCCATATACTGCCTTAGTGCCCTTATATACCTGCTTGTGGCCCCCATATACTGCCTTAGTGCCCCCATATACCTGCCTATGGCCCCATATACTGCCTGTGCCCCCTATATACTGCCTTTGGCCCAATTTCCTTCCCGTGGCCCTATTATACTGCCTCAGTGCCCCATATACTGACTGTTGGCCCCATATATGCCTCAATGACCCCATATACCTGCCTGTGGCCCCATTTTACTTTCCCGTGCCCCTATACCCGCCTGTGCCCCTATACTGCCTGTGGCCCCCATATACTGCCTCAGTGCCCTTTTGTACCTGCTCAGTGCTCCTATATACTGCCTCAGTGCCCTATATTCTGCCTCAGTGCCCCATATATGCCTGTGGCCCCCATATACCTGCCTGTGGCCCATATACCCGCCTGTGGCCCCCTATACTGCTTCAGTGCCCTATATACCTAACTGAGGGGACTGCTATACCTAAATTAAGGAGTTGCTGGAAATGTGAGGTTCTAGATTTTGGGGGCCCAAACCCCTGGGGAGAGTTTTGGCCCGGGAGCAATCAGCATGAAGGTGTAAAAACCGGATGGAGAAAATTAAGGGGGAAAGTGAACAAAGCTGATCGGGAAAAAGGGAGGGTCTCCGGTGGGTTAAAAAAATGTTCCGCGGGGGGGTAAATTTTAAAATATGTCGGGCAGGGTTTCAAAACAAAAGTTTTCTAAAACTATTGGCCCTGTAGGGAGGGGGGGGAAAATATGAAATCGGCTGTTTTACAGTGGAGTCCCCCCCAAATGGGGGGGGTCGGTTCGTCGGGTTTGGGCGGGGATTTTTTGGGCCCTTAAGTATTTAAATTGTTTTGGGTCTTGGTTTTGTGGGATGTTTTTAGCCCCCAAAATAAATTTTTTTTGGTTTTGATTTGTTTCCAGGTTTCGGGGGGATTTTTGGGGATGTTTAGGGGTTTGTCATTTTGAAGGTGAGAAGTTTGAAAAAATTTAAATTTGTCTTTTGGTTGTTTTTTTCCTGAAACCCAGGGGTGTGAGGAGAGGGAGGGATTGTGTGGGAGGGTGCAGAAAATTAGGGGACGGGGAAACAAAAAGGTTTTTCCGGTAAAAAAACATCCGATTTCACAATGGGGGGGGGAAAAACAAAAAAAGGGGCCCGAGAGGATGTTTTTGGACCAAAGGCCAACCCCCCTGCCCTTGTACTTAAATTTGGAAAAAAAAAATTATGTAGAAATTTTTTTGGGGGAAATTTTCATTGATGCATAAACCCAAATTTTTTATCGTTAATTTTAAATAGCTGTTTTGGCTTTTTTGGTGCGGCCCGTTTTGTTAAAAGGGAGAACCTTGTTCAAAAAACCTAGGATACGAAATTTTTTTAGTAATGTTTTTAGTGTGTCATTGTTCCCCAAAAACCCCAATTTTTAATCTGTGAAATTTTTTTGAAATTAGTTTTTATTGTCCCAATTTAAATTTTTGTTTGGCGAAAATTGGGAAAAACTTGTATAATAGTTTGTTGAAAAAACTATCCTTTCCCTATTTCCCAAATTTGGGCATTTGGTCAATCCTGGGTTTGAAGGAAAAAAAACACTGTTTGATTTTGTCTTACGATTTTTCCCCATCCGGACCGATTTCACGGTTTTTCGCTAGAAAACAATTCTGTTTCAAACCCTTTTTTGGGTGTGGGAAATTAGGGGTTTTAAGAAAAAGCTTTTTGATTTGGGTTTTTCAAAAAGAGTGGTAAAAAAACTTTTAACCTTTAAAAATTTTTTATTTTTCTAAACGGAGCGAAATGCGGGGGGGAAAGGAGAAAAGGGGGTTTTTGGGGACTTTGGAGGAAAAAGGTACGAGAGGTTGCCCCTTCGGGTGTGGCGAAAACACCCCAAGAAGCAGATTTTCCGGTTTTGAAGGACCGTCAGGTTGTCTCGCTGGGTCGGTGCTCTGTGAATTCAGTTGCGAACGCGGGGAACCCTGTTCTTCAGGGGGTTAAATGCAACTGCACCCGCGTTTTTCCCCCTCGCCCTTTTCCCGTCAGGCCAAAAATTGTCGTCTTTCATCGTCGAATCCTTTCCAAAAAGGGAAGAAAAAGGGCCCTTTAATGTAACCCGTGTAACCCCTTGTGAAAAATCCATTTTTTTGAAGACCTTTTGATAAACAAAATGGGGTTTGGGGGGTCAAAAGGCATTTAAAAAGATCAAGAGGCCAAAGAGGATGATTTTGTTGCTTAAACCCCCAATTTGCTGATGCCTTCAGAGGAGGGAAAAGGGAAAGTGGAAAAATGGCAAAAATCCCGGGGGATCGGCAACGGGGAAAGTGTGTTGCTTTTGTCCGCTGTCCAGGATGCGAACTTTCAGGTGAGGAATTTCCAATGTGTTGATTTTTTTTGGGTTTGAGGACATTGGGGATCCATGTGGTCTTTTACCCGAATTTGCTTGCGAAGATTCTTTAATGGACGAGGGGGAAGGGACGGGGGGTTAGTGTAAGGGTTGGGGGCCCCGTTTTAAAAAGGGGTTTTGGGGCGGTCGCAAAGCCCGGAGTTTTTTTCCCGGGCCCGCCACGGTAGCGAAAACCCCGCTCCTCGCTTTTCCCCGTAAAAAAAGGTCCAGGACCTCTCAAGGGGGCCCCTTTTTTTTAAGCAAGCCCTTGATTCACCCCCCCGGGATCAGCCCCCGTTTCCCGGCCCCCACCGCGCCAAGTACCCCCGCCCACCAGGGGCCCAATTCCTACCCTTCCCCTTCCAACCCAGTTTGATGCACGCCCGTACAGCGCCCAAGGTTAGCAGCCGCCTTCTGTCTAAGGTTTGGGAGCAAAAGGAACATTTTTAACCCCAAAAACCCCAAACCCAAAAACCCTGAAGGGTTGGTTTTTCCCAGGTTTTCCCCCTTTTGGAAAATGTTCCCTTTTCCCGGGTTGGTGGAAAGGGTTGGGTTCTGCCACGTAGGGCCCTTGCTGCCCCAAAAAACCAAAATGCCGAGCGGGAATTTTTTTGCCAAAAAAAAGGCCGCCCCTCCCCTTTTCCCAACCCCAGGGGTCACCCAAAAATTTAAGTGGGTTGTTTGAAACTGGGGCCCGACAAAGTCCATTGCCACCAAATTAAAAGGCCCTAGTAAGCAGGGCCCCAAGGCCCGGTTTTCTTTTTGGGCAGGTTTCCGGGGGAGTGGGTGGATGTTTTGGGGGTTTAATTTGTGGCCCGGGGCTCGGCGCACGCTTTCAAAGCGGGATGGGGGGGCAGGGTTCTTTCCCAAAAAGGCCCTTTTTGGGTGGCATCCCGTGCCGGGAAAAAACCCAGGCCCTGTATGAAATTAATCTGTTTGGAGACCGAAACCCCAAGGCCCAGGAGTTTGTGGCGACTCTTCGCAACGAGACCGAGCGCTGGCGGGGGAGAAAAAGAATTGTGCGGGCCCAAGGTGGTGTGTGATTAAAAGGTAAAAAATTTATATGGCCGCCCATTAAGATCGTTGGGCCCTGGGAGCAAATCCTTTCCCGGACACGTCCTGAACCTTGTCGCCCAAAAAATTTTCTAAAGGGGCTCCCCGGGTCTGGACTGCTGTGAGGAAGCTCGAGGTTGAGCTCACATTTCCGCCATTCGACCCCTTTCGCCCCCGCTGGTGAAATGCGAAATAGCTCGGCCTCCCCGTAACCCGTTCATTGTGGGGAAACCGGTTGGGAAATTTTCCCACCCCCCAATGTAGCGTTTTGGGGCCCCGGCAGCGAAATGCCTTTACACAGTATGAAGGGGACACATGGCCGGGACAAGCAGGGGTGCGGACCTCAGGGTGTTGAGCCAATGGGAGAGTGGAGGCAGGTAAAAGGGCCCCTTGCACCATTTTTGACATTTTTGAAAAAAGCCCCCAAAAGGGTTCTTTTGGGACAATGCCTTTGCCCAGTATGAGATTGGGGTTGTTCTTATTTTCTGGAACGATCGTTGGACACTCTGAAAACCTGGGTCCGCCGGGAAAGGAGGAGGGAGGGGACACAGATGGGAACGGACCTTTCTTTTACGTCGAATCAAAAGGCCCGCCCGTTTACAATTTTTTGGTCTTCATTGGGGAAAGGGGTTTCGGGGTCAGGGGCAAAAGCAAGGCGGCGCCTGGGCTCCCCAGGGTGCGGGCATTGAGGAAGTCAGGGCGGTGTTGAAGGGGGGGCGGGGAAGCGGAGGAGGAGGAGGTTTTTCCCTGGCCCCCGACGTTATGATGCCCCTGCCTTGGAAAGTTTTGGGAAAGGATTTTGGGGGGAGGAGGAAGATGGGGGAAGCCCCAGTTTGCTAGTCCCCCTCGCCCCAGAGGTTTTGGGAAATAAAGGCCCCACCCTCTAAACATAAAGGTTTTGGGAAAATGCCCCTTTTCCCCCTTGTCCGCTTTAAGGGCCCATAAAAACTGAAAACAGTTATTTGGTGGCCCCCCCTCCTCGATCCCGGTAAAAAGGGCCAAAAACTAGATTTTTCCCTTCCACCACCGAAAAGAGAGAAAAATGCGGGAAATTTGGGAGACCGTGGGGATTGATCAACTGGAGACATCGGTTGCGTTGTTCAGGTTTTAAAATGTCACGGTGGAAAAACTTTCACCCAACGTGACACCCAGTAGGGGCCCCAAGAAGCTGGGGCAGCAGCAGCAGGCATTGGGGGCAGAAGTTAAGGGGGGAAACCTTTTTTTACACCCCCTCCCCAAAAGCATGCTTTTGCGGGGAAAATAACGACACACTAAACCCGGTTTTTAAATTTCCTTGGGCCCGGGACTTTCTGCATCTAAAACCCCGATTTTTTTGGGTTTTTGTTCCGGCCCCAATCGATTCGGGGGTATCCAAAATGGATGAATGGCCCGAGTCGCGGGCCCCTTTCCCATAGGGGTGTTGTCCTGCCAGCACCCGTTTTCATATCTAAAGCGGCCTTCGGGAACAGTTGGAGGAGTAAATTACAGAAAACCCGCACCCCGGCCCTTTCCACAGAAAATTTTTGGTTTCTTTTAAATTTTTCATCAAAAATAAAATCAGGCATGGATCTCTTTTTTTTTTTTTTTTAAAAAAATGTTGTGGCCAAAATTCCCGAGGTCCCCGATTAGTTGCCGGTCAAATTCACTTTCCCTTTTTAAAATAAAAATTGGCCCTCTTAAAAAAAATTTAAAATGTTAAATTTCTTACTGCAATTTTTTCCCCATTTCCCCCAAAAGGTTTTTTGGCGGGGTTTTGGGTTGGGAGACTTTTAAAAGACCAATTGTAAAAAGGTTTTTCATGAAAAAAAGTTTTTCCCATTTTTAAAATTATCTTTCAAATTTTTTCGATTGTCAGGGTTTTTGGGGTCAGGGGCTCTGTGAGATAAGTTATAATTAAGGCCCTTTTGGAACAAAAAAGGGGGGCTTCTAAGTGGCATTTTTTCCGCCCACAATTTTTACAGTGGCTAAAAGTCTTTTTTAAAATTTTTTTGGGGTTTCATGTTTTCTGTGAAAATCCGGGTTATACTACAGGTTCTTTTTTAAAAAAAATGGGGTTTTCAAACAAACATTTGTTCTTCAAATTGTAAAAGTTTGGGCCAAAGGGTCATGTTTTAAATTTTTGGGGGTGGTGCTGTAAAAAAAGGGAAAATGGGTAGGACAGGGTTAATGGACAATATTGCAAAAGACTTGTTTTTGAAAGATCTTTTAAACTAGCTATAAAACCCCTTTTGTGAGAAACCCTTTTTTTTCAATTAAAAAAAGGGGGGAAAAAAAAAAAAAAGTTGGGGGTGGGTTTCCACCTTTTTTAAAAATGTGTTTTTTTTAAAAATTAAACTATTTAAAAAAAATGCATTTTTTAAACTAAAAATAGCTGCTTCAAATTTTGGTACAAGGGGGTACAGGAAGACTTAAACCAGATGTAGGTTATTAAGGTACATGGATTTATGGGGAAAAGGACGAAAAACAAAAAACCCAGAGAAAATTTTCCCTCCGCACGTTGAGAAAAGAAAAAAGAATCCCAAAAAAAGGGCCCCTGGGTGAAAACGGGAAACGTCAACCCCAGCTTTTCAAAGTAAAGTTTAAATTTTGGTTGCACTTATAGGGGAGGGGCAAGCGCTCCCCCAGGTTTGACTGTGCTTTGAGGAAGGTGGAGGTCTTCCCTCAACTTCGCCTCTGTTTCCCCAAAGGGATGTTTTCGTTGCTGCATAAAGGGCATTTTTACCGTGTTGATAGATGCGGAGCCAGCCCTCCCTCTAAATGCCCCCCAGGTAGACCCCGGCTGGCGGTGCCCCTGCGTTTTAAATTAGTGAAAAGACGCTAGTTGGGTTTCCCCCCCCACCCAAGAAACTCGGCCCCTGGTAGTGAACCCCCGTTTTAAAAAGGTTAACTGTCGGCAGCCGGGCTCTCCCCTTTTTGGGGCCAATCGGGGAGAGCTTAAATTTTTCTAAAAAATAAGTTTTAAAAAAAAGGGTGTTTTGTGAGGAAAAGAAGTGTCAAAAAGGGGCCCAGGGCTGGATACAAATTGCACAATTTGGGGTTTAAAAATTTTTGGGGTGGGTCACTAGGGGGTTTCGAATTTTTTGTTTCTCCGGGGGGGAGTCGCCCCTAATAAATGAAGAATTTTTTGGGAGGAAAAATAAAAACCAATGAATTGATTGGTTGAATCACTTCAAAAGCCGGGGAGGGCAAATGTCTTTTTCAACAAAGAATTTGTTTGGGATGTTGGGGAAAATTTTTTAAATTAGGGGGTTTTGTGCGAACGAATTAAACCTTAAAAACATTTTAAAAAAAAACCTTTTTAAAAATTGCAGGGAGGGGTGTTGTTATCACCTTGAAAAAGAAAATTTTAAAAAATGAAAAATAAAAATTTAAAAACTTCCCTAAATAAATTCTGTAAAAAAAAGGGTCATTTTACCAAAAATTTTAACAAAAATGACCGTAAATGTACCAAATGGCATAGTGCCCAATTTGTGATCTGTTGGTCAAACGGGTTTAGGGGTATGTTTGGGGTTTACGGAAGGTTAGCCCAAATCAGTTAAATTTTAAAATGGTGGTTCAAAGCCCCTTTTTTCTGGCACTTTTTGATCTGTGGGTCATGCGGGATTTAAGGGTATGCTGTGGTCGGGACAGGGATAGTCTTTTTTCCAGTTCAACTAAAAAAATTTTTTTTTTTTTTTTTTCCCAAAAAACCCCTTTTTATTTTTTTTTTTTTTTTTTTTTGGCATTTTTTAATCGGTGGGTCAAACAGGTTTGAGGGTCATGCTGGGGTCGGGAAAAGGCCAAGCCCAATGTCTGTTCAAAAAAAGGTGGTTAAAATTTTTTTTCTGCCTTCTGGCATTTTTTTAATTTGTGGGTCATGCGGTTTTAAAGGGGTCATGCTGTGGTACGGGGACGGGGAAATAGTGAATGGTCTGTGATTTTTTTTTCTTTTGGACTCTTGTTTCATGTTTAAAACCGAAAAAGGGCAAGTGGTTTCCTTTAGTTCAGCCGTTGGCTAATTTTTGATCCAGAGGAAGGAAAAAAACCCCCAAAGAGGTTTGAAACCAATTGTCCTTTATTTTAGGGAAAAAAAATTTCCCTTTCCCCACTCCCAAACTGCCCAAAAAGGGAAAAAAACCCGGTTCCCAAAGACCCCCCTCCAGAATCCCAGTCACTATAATTTTTTTTTTATTATGCTCCAAAAAATGCACAAAAAACCCCTTTTTTAACTTGTTAGTGAAATTTTTACCCTGACAAGGTTTTTCTGGGAGAGGATTCCCAGTCTCACTGCTCTTACAGTTTAAAGAATCCCTTTTAGTTTATGTAGAAACTTTCGTTCCCCGAGAGTAAAGGATTTCCCCCTTTTTCTAGATATGTCCTTTGGTAAAATTAAAACTTGGGAGAGATCTTTTATTGACCTTTGATGTATTAAATATAATTTTTTTTAGTCCCCGGGAAACCGTCTTTTTTTAAACTAAATAACCCCAATTTTTGCTAATCTTTTGGGTACTTTTTAGTCCACCCCGTCCTTTTTTTTATTTTTGGGTTTCCGCCCTTTTTACCTGTTTCAAAACTTTTACAAAGTCTTTCCTGTGCCTGGTGCCCCAAAAAGTACACCCAATATTCCATGTGTGGTCTAACCAGTGCCCTTTTATAAGGGAGAATAAAGTTCTCATCATGGCCCTCTTTTGCCCTTTAATGCCCCCCCATGAAAAAACCCATTTTTCCCTTTGGGAGCCCGTGTTGACCTGGCTGCTTTCAATTTAAATTTACTGTTCCCCCAGGATTCCCCAGTCCTTCTTTTATTAAATTTTACCCCGCCTTTTTCCCTTTTTAAAAAGGGAGTCAAAGTTTAAAGGATTTTTCCCCTTGGGGCATAACCTTGCATTTATTGTGTTTTTAAAACCCCATTGCCATTTCCCCGCCCAAAGGCCCCCAACTTTCCGATCCCTTTTTTAAAAAACATTTAAACCTTTTTGTGTTGATTTTCTTTACAGAGCCCTTTTCTTTATTGCAAAAGATCGGTTTTTTTTTTTACTGTGCAATTCCATGTGTAAGATCGTTAATGAAAAATTTTTGAAGAGGATAGGGGGGCCCCTACTGACCCCTTTTGGTACCCCAAAAAGTAACACAATCCTTTTCAAAGGGATGTTTCCCTTTAAATTTCTTTTCCCTTTGTTTTTTTATCCCGTGAGCCAGTTGTTACCCATTTTCACAGTTTTTTCCCCCCGCCAAGCATTTCCCTTTTACTTACCAAAAACCTTTTTTGTGGCACCGTTTTCCATTTGTTTTTAAAGGGCTTGCTAGATGAAGGGCCCTATTTAAATTTTACTGTTGGGGGATGTTTAATTTCCGCTTCTTTCCCGCCCTGGGTTTGGGGGTAAGGGAAAGAAAAGGGATTGCCCCCTTCCATTTGTTTTTAAAGGTCATGGCGATGATCGGGTTTTCGCCCATCGGATATCGTATGATAATTCCCCATATCGGGCTATCAATTTAATAAAATAGTTGAAACCCAAACGTCATCATAAATGATGGCGATTCAGCAAAAATTTTTCTGATTTGAGTCAGATTCCAAAATTTTTTTGGAAAATCTTTGTGTTCGTTTCCCCGATTGCGATTAATTTTCCGATTCCATTAAAATCTAAGGAGAGGATGCCCAGGTTCATTTTTTTCACTCAAACAAGTGAGGTGAAGTTTGGGAATTAACATCCCACAACAGTAAATGGATATGTGTACATCTTAGTCAAGACAATTAGGCTACAAGAGTCACAGAAAAAATTTCACGGCTAAAATAATCCATCCCATTCAATGGCTAACCGAAAACATTGGGGAGCGTAGCCACAGCAAGTACAATGTTAGCAGCTGCTACGGGGCCCCTTTGACACAAAACAAGACATCGGTATTGGAAATGGCACATGGGAACTGGAGACCCCTATCACTTTTTGCACCAGGGACCAACAACTTGTCATATATGTTGTGGCAGCAAGAACATCCCAACGGGGAAAACAGAGGTTCAGCTGGCAGGGCCCTAGTTAGAGTGGGTGCGGTGAGAGCCAGGGCTGCCGTCACTCATCTATAAACCATTTTATGGCCACATGCAGCTAAATTAATTGGGGCACCCACCCGTTACTACTTCCTATTTTTAACATATCACAGGTCACCTTTTTGATTAGGGCCCCTGACAGGAATACTGCCCAATTGGCACCCCTAGCATCCATTTTAAAGTAGCATGACCCCAAAACCAGCAAAAATGCCTTTATGGACCCTCAGAATAAAAATTCGCAATAAGAAATTTACTATTTTAAAAATCAATTTTACCAATGCTGCTGCTGCTACGGCTCCTTGCCAATCTACTGCTGGCACGTTGCTGACGTCGTTCCACCGTGACATTAGAACGTGAAGAAGACTCAACACATATCTCCAGTTGGTCAACGAGGCCTGTCTCAAATTCCTGCATACTACTGTCAAATGAAGTGGGTTGAAGGAAATTGCTGACTTTTGATTTGGAACGTGGATCAAGGAAGGTGGACACCAAATAAACGCTGTTCATTCGATGGCCATGAAGCGTGTAAAATAAGCTTTTTTTCAATAAGACCTTTGCTATTGGTTTCTTTTACAGCGGCATGCCCCAAAACCAGCACAGATGCCCTTATGGACCCTAAGAATAAAAAATGCCAGAAGAAACAAGTATTTGAATCAATATTTTATTGAACAAGACATTGACTATCCTTGTCCTTAACCGCAGCCTGACCCCAAAAGCCGCACAGAGGTCCTTATGGACACTCATAATAAAAAGTTCCAAAAGAAACAAGTATTTGAATCAATATTTTATTGAACAGGACATTGACTATCCCTGTCCCACAAGAAAGGGAAACCCTGAAATCAGACTGTGGTGGATGCTGGCTACGCAGAAATAAAATTTGGTGATATATGACAGTGACTTGAAAGGACTAATATGAGTTATAAATGCAGACGTGCACCTCACAAGAAAGTGACACCCTGAACTCAGACTGTAGCAACTGGCAACGCAGAAATAATATTGGTGCTTTTTCAAAGTGGTTTGAGAGGACAAATATGAGCTATAAATGCAGACGTGCGCCCCACAAGAAAGTGACACCCTGAACTCAGACTGTGGTGGATGCTGGCTACGCAGAAATAAAATTTGCTGCTATTTCCCAGTGGCTTGAGAGGAGAAATATGTCTGATGCAGGATCTGCACCCCCAGACTAGGTGTGGCCCCAACGGTGCTGTTCAGAGCACTGGAGCTGTTTCCAAATCTCTAACTAATACTAACTAGAATTCTGTCATCTTGCTGTACACTAAGCTAACTACTCTATCAAAGATCCTTTTCGGTGGTAAAATCGCTGGCAAACAATCTCTACTAGCTTTTAAAAAAGCTCAGCAGAAAGACAGTGATCCGTTCTGTTCGCTGTATAGGAGCTAATAGCGCCGATCAGGAAGTGCAGTGACATATAAAAAATGTGGTCATGTGATTTCAGCAGCCAATGAGATCCCTACACACCCCACTGGTGACGTCCTTCCCCCCCCCCCCCCCCACCACTGTGCTCAGTGCTGATTGGCTGGCCGCCAAAATTACAGGAGGCGACGAAAATGGCGCGATGGGAATCCGTGATGGCCAATTATTGATCGGATTTTAGGAGAAATAATCTCTTTGTCACGGTTCACGCCGCGGTTCCCTGTCTTGGGCCGTCGGCGTGTCATGCCTTCCTGTGCTTAGCTGTCCTGTTGCTTCCTGGGGTCCTGTCGGTGCATTGTGCCTCCTAGGGCGTGCGCGCGGCAGCTTCCTGTCTATTTATTAGGTTCCTGTTCTATGCAACTTCCTCTTCACCTCTGACCTCTGGCTTTAAGAGGAAGCCCTTGCCCTTACTCTGGGTCAGTTCATTGCAGTCTGTTGCAGTCTCTTGCTGTGTCTAGCTGCTTCCCATCTTGAGCTCCTGCCAGCATCTCAGGTCTGCTATTGGAGACTTTAACTCCTGAGTTGCTGGTCCAGTTGCTGCTTCCCACCTGAGCTCCTGGCCATCTGTCTGTTGTCTCCTGTGTCTGCTGTATCCTGCCGTGTTCCTGTCCTGTATGTGCTCTCCTGTTCCTGATGTATCCTGCCGTGTTCCCTGGTCTGTACCTGCTGTGTTACCCGTCCAGTTCCTGCCGTATCCTGTGCTGCTATGTGTACGTTTATCCCTCCTGTATCCTGCTGTACATGTTCCTGTGTTCCCGTATACCACTACCTGGATTCCTGTCCTGCACCTCAGCTGTCATCGCAGGTAGCCACGTCAGGGTTAGCGACCTGGGGGTCCTGCAGCCAAGTCCATCCCGCTTTGCGACGGGCTCTAGTGAAGACCAGGGGCCCCTTAGACTCCGCTCCCTGGCGTGGTCCTCCAGCTACCACCTCGCCTGCGGTGATCACAGAGGATCCACACCCGGATGTCAGCGGACGGCGCCTCGGCATACGTTTGTCATCGCCCGACCGTTACAGTATGAACTGACCATGGATTCCGCCGGGGTGACCCTGCCCTCGTCTAGAGTGTCTGTCTGTCTGTCCGCTGGCTCATGGTTCGCCCAGAGTGTCAGTCTGTCTGTCCGCTGGCTCATGGTTCGCCCAGAGTGTCAGTCTGTTTGTCCACTGGCTCATGGTTCGCCCAGAGTGTCAGTCTGTCTGTCCGCTGGCTCATGGTTCGCCCAGAGTGTCAGTCTGTCGGTCCGCTGGCTCATGGTTCGCCCAGAGTGTCAGTCTGTCTGGACGCTGGCTCATGGGTCGCCCAGTGTGTCAGTCTGTCTGCCCGGCTCTGGCCCTGGCTTCATTGGTCCAGCCCAGAGCGTCCGTTTAGCCTAGCTCATGGTCCCGCCCAGAGCGTCCGTTTGGCCTTGCTCATGGTCCCGCCCAGAGCGTCCGTTTGGCCTTGCTCATGGTCCCGCCCAGAGCGTCCGTTTGGCCTAGCTCATGGTCCCGCCCAGAGCGACCGTCTGTTGCCAAGCTCATGGTCCCGCCCAGAGCGTCCGTCTGTTGCCTAGCTCATGGTTCCGCCCGGAGCGTCCGTCTGTTGCCTAGCTCATGGTCCCACCCAGAGCGTCCGTCTGTTGCCTAGCTCATGGTCCCCCCCAGAGCGTCCGTCTGTTGCCTAGCTCATGGTCCCGCCCAGAGCTTCCGTCTGTTGCCTAGCTCATGGTCCCGCCCAGAGCGTCTGTCTGTTGCCTAGCTCATGGTTCGCCCAGAGAGTCCGTCTGTTGCCTAGCTCATGGTCCCACCCTGAGCGTCCGTCTGTTGCCTAGCTCATGATCCCGCCCAGAGCGTCCGTCTGTTGCCTAGCTCATGGTCCCGCCCAGAGCGTCCGTCTGTTACCTAGCTCATGGTCCGGCCCAGATTGTCCGTCTGTTGCCTAGCTCATGGTCCGCCCAGAGCGTCCGTCTGTTGCCTAGCTCATGGTCCCGCCCAGAGCGTCCGTCTGTTGCCTAGCTCTTGGTCCCGCCCAGAGCGTCCGTCTGTTGCCTAGCTCATGGTCCCACCCAGAGCGTCCGTCTGTTACCTAGCTCATGGTCCCGCCCAGAGCGTCCGTCTGTTGCCTAGCTCATGTTCCCGCCCAGAGCGTCCGTCTATTTCCTAGCTCATGGTCCCTCCCAGAGCGTCCGTCTGTTTCCTAGCTCATGGTCCCGCCCAGAGCATCTGCACTCGTTTTTGCTTATTTTCCCGCCCTGTGTCCTCTCCCTTTCTTGCCTGGTGCCCTGTTTGTCTCCTCCCGTGCACCTCCTTATCTAGGTTTTTCCCTATACTGGCTACATTCAGCCCGAACCTTGGTTTTGGGGTTGCCCCCGTAGAAGTTGCGGGCCCCTGACCTATGTGGAACGCCATGTTTGTGAGTTGGAGGGGGAGGAGGGGGCTTTGAGGAGGGGGTACTGTCACGGTTCACGCCGCGGTTCCCTGCCTTGGGCCATCGGCGTATCGTGCCTTCCTGTGCTTAGCTGTCCTGTCCTGTTGCTTCCTGGGGTCCTGTCGGTGCACTGTGCCTCCTAGGGCGTGCGTGCGGCAGCTTCCTGTCTATTTATTAGGTTCATGTTCTATGCAACTTCCTCTTCACCTCTGACCTCTGGCTTTAAGAGGAAGCCCTTGCCCTTACGCTGGGTCAGTTCATTGCAGTCTGTTGCAGTCTCTTGCTGTGTCTAGCTGCTTCCCATCTTGAGCTCCTGCCAGCATCTCAGGTCTGCTGTTGGAGACTTTAACCCCTGAGTTGCTGGTCCAGTTGCTGCTTCCCATCTGAGCTCGTGGCCATCTGTCTGTTGTCTCCGGTGTCTGCTGTATCCTGCTGTGTTCCTGTCCTGTATGTGTTCTCCTGTTCCTGATGTATCCTGCCGTGTTCCCTGGTCTGTACCTGATGTGTTACCCGTCCAGTTCCTGCCGTATCCTGTGCTGCTATGTGTACGTTTATCCCTCCTGTATCCTGCTGTACATGTTCCTGTGTTCCCGTATACCACTACCTGGATTCCTGTCCAGCACCTCGGCTGTCACCGCAGGTAGCCACGTCAAGGGTAGCGACCTAGGGGTCCTGCAGCCAAGTCCATCCCGCTTTGCGGCGGGCTCTGGTGAAGACCAGGGGCCCCTTAGACTCTGCTCCCTGGCGTGGTCCTCCAGCTACCACCTCACCTGCGGTGATCACAGAGGATCCACACCCGGATGTCAGCGGTCGGCACCTCGGCATACATTTGTCATCGCCCGACCGTTACACTCTTCATCGCGGAACCAAGATTTTAGTGAAAATCTGCCCAATTTCAACTGTTGGCGATTTCATCGCTCAACACTAGTAGATACCATAAACCACTAGCCACAAACCATCATCACTTCTTGAAAAGAGGGGCGTTAGTTCACCTTCCAGTACTACAATGACCCTAAACATCCCGCCAACGCTACACTGGAAAGGTTTACATCAAAGCAGATTCTTGAGTTACAATGGTTCAGTCAAATCCAGACCTAAATCCCATTGAGAATCTGCAGCAGGACTTGAAAATTGCTGTTCACAATCATTCACCAACCAATCTGACTGAGCTCTAGCAATTCTGCAAAGAGGAATGGACCAAAATTCATTCCAGCTTCTAGAAGTGCAAAGCTGTAAAGACCCTTCCCCAACAGACTGCAGCTGTCATTACAGATAAAGGTGGTCCTACAAAGTATTGACTCAAGATGGCTTAAAGGGGTTTTATCGTTAGAAGCTTTTGCACACTTAAGCTATTTCTATCAGTTTCAGTTTCAAATCCAGGGGCGAGTCTCTTCTCTCAGTAGGCATGTCTCTCCTCCCAGAAGACGTGTCTCCCCTCACTGAAGAGCTGTGACATCATCATTCTGTGTTGGCAGGAGAAGGGAGAGGTTGTCAGCTCTGCAGCCATCCTGTTCTGCTTCTCATGTCTGCAGAGCTCTCAGATTCCTCTCAGGCTGGAAAAGCTCCTTGTGCCAGAACCCCTGCATTGCTGTAATCAGTTAGACACACAGCCTGAACTGATGGAACACATGTGAGGAATGCGCACTGCCCCCCACCCTCCTCCCCCTCTGTTATCAGGCAGGAGGTAGAGCAGACTGTATAAGGATGTGTTATATGGGGGAGAGCATTGTATACGGCTGTGTTATATGGAGGGAGAGCATTGTATAAGGCTATGTTATATGAGGGGAGAGTGAATCTATCAGCTAGAGAGTCAGTAATTGCCTAGATTGTTCTCTTTAGAGCTGGGAGATGAGTATAGAGCCAGCAGCCATCTCAGGCAGCTCATTCTCATAGCTCAGAGGGGAGTAAACACAGAGAGTACAGGCAGCCAATCACAGCGCAGCGGGTGTTTTCCATCCGGGGCTGTTTCCAACCAGGCTGAATGAAATGTCTCTCAACCAATCACAGAAAAGGAGGCGAGTCCCATCCAGCTGCTGCAGAAATAGCTATAGATGCACAGAAAAGCTCATATCTACTATACTAAGTGACTTAGGTAATGGAAACCAATTGCAAAAGTGCTTATTTTTACTGTCCCCATCATTAGAGATGTGATCTTTATAGCGAGAAAACCCCTTTAATTCATATGCGTACCACACTGTTTCTTTTTTTTTTCATTTGGAAAAGCACATATCATTTTTGTACACTTCCCCTACCTTTTGTTGCTCTATCACATACCGTAAGTTTAAGTCTGTGGCTGTATTGTTTAAAAATGAGGAATGGTTCAAGGTGAATGAATACTTTTGCAACTCACTGTAGATGTAAAAATAAAAAAGTTATGGCTATTGTTCACTACTTGTTATTTTCTTTATTAATTTTTATTTTTGGTTGTTAAATACCTGTATTTAGTCCTTTGACAAGATTATCCATTATCGTAACTGCCAGGAGAAAACCCTGTTTGGAGCACATTGCTTAAAGGGGATTTATCGTTTCCTTACTTCAGCTGTTTCTGAGAATTTTCAATATCTAATTTCCTGGAATGCAGGGGAGTTTCTTCCCCTCCCATCTGGGTGTTTCTTTTCTGCAGGGGATGACATTCATCCCCCCTCCCTTCACTGTCTGTGCTCGTTCATGAGTCTCGTGTTTAACATCAGAGGGAGGTGACAGCACGGCCTGGCTGTCCCACCACCCTTATGTGTGTTCATACCAATCCACCTCACCGTGTCTGTGCTCTCACTAGTCATTCTGCAGAGCTGTGTGCTGCTCTTGCAGATCAAAACATTGTGGCAGTGAAAACTGACGAAGAACTGCCCACATACCAATATAAATAACACTGATCGCCGGAGATGACCCCTCACTCTCTGGTCCCTGACCACTCCCTGCAAAGTCTCCTAAGGACGGGGGGCGGAGAGAATGCGATTGCTCACTTCTGATCCCTGACCGCTACTGCAAAGCACATTCCGTGCTACTGAGCATGCCTGGAATGTGCCACTACAGACAGGCATTCCCGGCCAGACAGAGGCAGCGGGGAATGTTTTGGGGATGACGTATTAAAGTCATTCCCGGGGTAACTGCGCAGCCGGAACGTCTTTAATACAGAAAAAAAAGCAGGGAGACGAAAGAGCCGGCAGTCCTCAGGGAGCTTGCGCAGGGGAAAGCGCGCTCGCGATTTAGACCCGGGCCGCACAGAATGCTAAAATTTAAAGAGCCAGCACCCATGAACAGAGAGGGGTAGGATTCGACCCGGACCAGGCAAGTTTATTTACAGAAACAGAGAATAAGGGAGACAGAGAAAACGAGACAGCTTTGCAAATGACATCCAATTGCAAAGTTGTTTGTTTTCACTGTCCCCTTATTCTGAAAGCCATTTATTGAAACGATAACACCCCTTTAATGTTTTCACTCTAATACAAGTGTGTTTAGCCTCTGTCGCGGCACCGTGATGTTTATTGCGGTTGCCGTGACAACGGCACTGTTTGGCCCACGTGAGCGGGTTTTGGCGCCGGAATAGGAAGTTGCGTCCGTGTACTTTTTGTATGCGGTCGCACATGTGAGCGGCGCAGCTCGCGGCTAGGCTTACATCCTCTCCGCTCTGAGACCTTACCATAGATTTTATAGACCTCATTGCAGGTAAAGTATTGTGTTTGTATGTGGGTGAGTTTTGACTTTGATCTCCCCCCTCTTTTTTGGAGGCTGACATTGTGACAATTTTTTTTTGCCTCTTTTGGTTTTTAAGGAAACCCTTATTTTAAGGGAAAATATTGGGGCATTTTATGAAAGGGGGGTCTTATTTTTGGGGTTCCCTTTCTGGGCTTACACTATGACATTTTTTTTTTTTTTTGCCTCTTTTTATATAGGAAATTGTTTTCTCTTTTTACATTTTTTTGCATTTTGTTCCTATCATTGTGGTAATTGTTAGTCAACAGTTGGTTATTATCTTATTGTTGACAGGTGCAGATTTTTTTGTTTAGCTTTAAAATTTTTTCCCCCCCATGGGGGGTGGGCACACCGAAACTTTGTTTGTACCATTATCCCCATTTTCAGGTTAAAATATTTAGTGTAAGGCAGTTAATATTTGGGATAGGTTCCCCGCACAGGGCCCCCCTTTTTCAGGATGGTTTACTCTGCCCCCTTATTTGGGTTAGGGTTATTGTGGTAGGTCAAGAAGGGCTATAAAAGGGTTTTCCCCACTTGTATTTTTGGGAGCTAAATTTTGCAATTTTTATCTTTGTTTTAAACGTGTGGAAAAGTATTATTTTTTTTTAATTTTTGTATATTAAAGGTTTTTTTGTGAGGAAGAAAATTTTCTTTTTTTGCATCCCCCATTCTGTATCCCCAGTCAGACACGGCCTTCCCCCCCCCCCAGGGCCCCCAAACTCAAAATTTTCCCCCCTGTTTTAAATTTTAATCAACAGCTCTCCTTCCCCCCCAATGCCCCCCTGTTGGAATCCCCCCACCGCCAAAGGGGTCAACCCCCCTGAAAGGAAACCCCATGTAAAATTAATTTAAACAAATTTAACAAATGCCCCCCTTTCCCCGCCCCTTTAAAAAATTCCCCAATCCCCAAACAAACCCCAGCGGGTCCACCCTCCGAATTTCCCCTAACCCCCCATTTATAGGCGTTTCCCCCCATAACCCCCCGGTGGCCCTTGGCGGGGGGGCAATTAATCGCCCCAAAATTGAAGCTCCCCCCCACCCTAAAAAGGCCCCCCTTTTTCCCCGGGGCCCCCCGGACGCCAAAGGGGGCCGAGAAAATCCAGAAAACCCGGGGCCTTCCCGGGCCCCTAAGAAAAAGCAGGTTTTGGGTTATCCAGGCGTTTGGGGGGGCCCCCCACGGTTCTCATGGTCCACCCCGGCTCCCCCCGGGTTTTTGTTTCCAATGGCCCCCGCCCCCCAGATATAGTCCCTTTTTGGTTTTTTTATCAGAAACCCGCATGACCTGAGTGGGGAGGGGTTCATATCCGGCCCAGGGGGGTGGGGGGGCTGCCAAGGGGGCCCCTGCAGATATAACCCGGAAAGCCAGGTTGGCTCTTTCCCGTTTGTCCGGGAAAGGGGGGGTAAACCCGAGGCCCGGGCCCCCCCCTAACATCAATTTAAACCGCAGCCCCCGGCCAATCCTTTCCCCCCAATTTCGGGGGGGCAAAAAGCCCAAAACCCCAAAAAGGTAACCTGCCCCCCATTTTAAATGCCCCTTTTTTTTTGTAATCCATTAAATTTTATTTTACCCCTCCTCTTACCTGTATAATTTTTTATCCATCTTGTATATTTTATCCCGCTATGTTTCCCTCCAAAGGGTAATTAAAACTATAAACTTTTAAACTGTGTTAATCCTTGAAACAAACCCCCTTCACCCAAACCAAATTCCCCCGGTCTATAGTAAAAAAGCTAAACCCCAAAGGGGGGGTTCCTGACCCCCGCTAAGTCGGGAACGGAACCCCGGGCTTATAACTAAACGAGCGAAAAAGGTGGCGCATTTTTGTTTTCCCCCTGCCCGTGTGGGCCCGGGTTAACAGTGGAACAGGCTGGGGTGAATTGAGCCCCCCCCTAGTGGGGAGGGACAAAAGTCGAGAACACCAAAGGGGAAAGGCCCCCTCGTCCCTCAACGGGGCCGGCGGGCTTTTCTTTTTTTCGTCACCGGTTTTGTTTTTTCCCCCTTTGAAAACCCCCCCCTTTTTGGTTAGCTATGTATTTTGGTGTTGTTGAGGGATTTCCTATTTATGGTTTTTTGTCCCTTTCGTTTTGCTTTTTGCTCTTAGAAGGCAGGGAGGACAAAAATGATGACTATGTGGCAGAAAAGGGTTAATATTTGTATATATTTCTTTCCCGGCTAAAGATAAGATGTCTGCACCCATCTAGCAGATCACAGGGTTAATGGCTCTCAGCTGTAACTCTTACAATATCATATGTGCTGGACAATGACTTGCAAAATACTGGGCACTATAAGTTTCATTTCTTGCAAATCAGGAAACCATGACTTCTACTGCTCCGAGAGATGAGCTGCTCTGCTCTATATCCTACTGGGTCTGTATCCTTCTTCTATCAGATCTGCGTTGGCCATTTGCTGGATACACAGGACAGGTCTGAACCCTATTCCTGTCCTGAATGCAGAGCTTCTGAAGCGGTCTGTATTAATAAAGAACATGGATCTACATAACGAAGAAGAACAGCTCCTGTCAACTCCACCACATCAGGAGGAGGAGATCACTGGGATCTGCTGCACTTACTGTATTGACTCTCCTGTTCTGGCTGTTAAATCCTGTCTGCACTGTGAGGCTTCTCTATGCAATAACCACCTTAAAGTCCACAACAAGAAAGCAGAACACATCCTAATTGAGCCCAGCACCAACCTGAAGAACAGGAAATGCCCCGTCCATATGGAACTGGTAAAGTACTATTGTACTAAGGATGCTATCTGTATCTGTGCATCCTGCAGTTTGGCAGGACATCACCGGGGACACCGGGTGGAGATGTTGGATGAAGCCTCTGAGAAGAAGAAGAAGAAACTGAGACACGTTCTGCAGAAACTGATCACAAAGAAAGAGGAGACTGAGGAAAGAGTCCGGAGTCTGGAGGAACACTGGAGAAAAGCTCAAGAAAAAGCATCTGGAGAAGCCAAGAGAGTCACTGCCCTGTTTATAGACATCAGGAGACGGGTGGACGAGCTGGAGGAGAGGGTCCGGAGTGAAATCTCCAGGCAGGAAGAGGAATTATCACTCTCATCCTCCGCTCTGATCTACCAACTGGAAATAAAGAAGGACGAGCTGTCCAAGAAGATGAGACACATTGAGGAGCTGTGTAAGATAACGGATCCACTGACTTTCCTACAGGATCCAGACACAGGTTATTTGTGTAATCCTGAGGAGAGGGGAGGTGATGAGGACACAAAGGGTCATAATGGAGGTGATGAAGACACAAAGGGACATGATGGAGGTGATGAGGACACAAAGGGACATAATGGAGGTGAAGAGGACACAGGGGAACCTGATAGAGGTGATAAGGACACAGAGGGACATGATGAAGGCGATGAGGACAAGGGAACGTCAGACACATGTGTAGATGTGGATGAATTCAGGATGTTACATTGGGTTTCCTGTTTTAAATAAAGTATCTCAGAAATCTCCCCCAAAAAACACCCAGGGAAAAAAAAGAGAAAAACTCCTTCAAGAGAAAAATTCCCCCCCTACCCCCCTCACAAGTTTCCCCCTGTGTCAGGTACAAAAAAAGTGGGAAAATTTTTGAAATGGTTGGGTAGGGGTTTTTGGGGGGAAACCCCCCGGGTACCGGCGCGGAAGGGGAAGCATCTAGGGAAAGGCTGCAGACTTTAATTTTTGGGATATAAACACAGTTCTATTTTAATCCTTTTTTGGGGAGGAGGGAAAACTGAACAGGGCAATCAAAAAGCAAAAACGTCCAGAAACATCAAAAAGGTTCCAGCATTATCCTCTGGTGATGAGCAGCAACAGATTCTCCTTAGGACGACATTACTGGGATGTGGAGATCAGTGGACCAGGATTGTGGATGGTGGGGATGTGTTATCCTGATGGAAGGAAGGGCAACAATATCTTGGAAAATAATAATCCTGGTGTTTATGGGGGGGCCATGTCCTAGTGAATTTTCATTGAGACATGACAATAATAAGATCTTATTACCAGAAGCAATATCTAGTAATAAATTCAGGATCTGTCTGGATAATGAGGCCGGGGAGTTGTCCTTTTATAGAATTTGTGACTCCATCAGACACCTACACACCTTCTCTGCCACCTTCACTGAGCCCCTTCATGCTGTGTTACATATATTTAATGGCTCTATGACCATATCAGGGGGAACAGGAGATGGGAAAAACTGAAGAATCTAGGAAGCATGAGGCCTACAGGATACAGCAGTGGCTGAGGCTTTATCTACTGTCTGCTCTTGTCCCTCTTATTTCTCTACATTATAACAATATAGGGCATATTATTTAAGAGTATAATGATCCCTACTATTTACATTGGCCATAAAACCGTAATTACTGGAATCAGAAAAAAATCCTGAAGTTGAGCTTCATATAGGCTTTAATGTAAAGAATGAGGACTACGGAACCCTAAAACTGATCCTACGTCGTATTATGCTTAAAGGGAAACTTCTGTCAGAAAGGAGTATTCCTTTAAATTAAATGTTGTTGGAAAAACTTTTTTCTTTTTAGAATGGTAAAAATCAAAGAAACTGCAAGACACATAGAAAAATTTATATGTAAGATGCACTTTTCTTCCCCCAAATTTGGGAGGAAAATGGGGGGGGGGGGTGTCTTATAGTCTGAATACAGTGTCTCAGGCAAATAGCTGGATTGGGGCTATGCTGCAGGCAGCCGCCGATGCTAGAAGGTTATAAGTGTTTAGGTAGGAATATTTTACCCCCCAATGTCCCCAGTCTGTAGGTAGGTATAGATGTCCTCCCCGGAAGGTTATAGAGCCCCAAGTCTGTAGGTAGGTATAGATGTCCTCCACAGAAGGTTATAGAGCCCCCTAGTCTGTAGGTAGGTATAGATATCCCCCAATAAGTTATAAGGTCCCCAAGTATATAGATAGGTTTATATTTTCCCCATTAGGTATAAGTATAAAGGTTATAGGGCTCCCAGTCTGTAGATAAGTCTATAGGGCTTATTAAAAATAAAAAAAATAATAGTACTCCCCTTCCCCTGTTCCTCCGATGAAGCTCTGGCTTCTTTCTCTCTGCTCACCAGTCTGTAGGTAGATCTATATGTCCCCCTGTAGGTTATAGGGCTCCCTACTCTGTAGGTAGGTATTGATGTCCCCAGTAGGTTATAGGCAATAGTACATTGGTATTCCACAATATTATATCAGTTACCAGAACACATTGTGTTTTCTCCCAGTATAGTATATAGTAATATTAATAAGTATAGTATTAAATTAAGTTTGTTTAAGTTTTTTTTCCACCAACCTTCCAAAAACCATAACTTTTTAAAAAAAAATTCTGTTAATAGCAATATGAGGGCTTACTTTTTGTGGAACAAGTTGTATTTGATAGTGGCAGCTTCTAATACATATAAAGAAACCAAAAAAAAAAAAAAAAAAAGCACAATTTTGGCAATACCAAATGTATAAAGTGTGGTAAAAAATAAAAAAATGTGTACATAAGAAGAATGTTAATGTTAAACATAAGCTTGACCCTAACTTCCATCTTGTATTCTTTGTTAATAAGTTCTTACATAAGAAAATGAATTCTGCTGAGGGATGATGCAATAAATCATGACTGTCTATATACAGTTCTGTATGATAAAGTATATCTAGATATTTTGCAAGTTCTAGTTTGTGATTTAATTCATATATGATGTTGCTAAAACCGCAAGCAAGTAGGAAGGACAATTAGATATAGTTAAGCTTAGAAACAAAGCAGATAAATTAGGATTTGATGTGCTTGGTATAAAAAAAAAAAAATTTGCAAAGTAGATTTTGCTAAGTAAATTTTTAGTTAATGATGGCTATTAACATTTTTAATGTTGATTGGTTTTAGTATCTAACGGGTGTATCTATGTTTTTTTCTATTTTTAACAATAAAAGGAAGTCTTCATTAAGATCACTTTGGTGCAGGTGTCTTCTTTCTCTCCATAGCTGGTTGCATTTCTCCTACTCAACCTCCTCCTCCTGAGGAAACTTAGAGGATTTTAACCCCGGTTTTTTAGATGCATTTTTGGAACCTTGTTTCGGGCCCCTAACGGCCCCAAAAGGAGCTTTAAAAACAATGTGCAGTGGGGTTTTTACAGGGTTTTTCTTTCTCTGATCTTTTGATGCGCCTTTCGGAAAAGTTAAAAGGGGAATTGTAGTCAATTCTTGATCCGTTTTGAACAGCGGGGCACCTTTTTTAAAACTATAGGGGATTTCTGCTGCAGCAAAAATTCTTTCCAAACCGCAGCCCCACTTTGGGGTGCGTTTAGATGCTTTTAAAAACAGCGCTTTTAAAATCTTTTTTTCAGCCCCAAAAAAAACAATTAAAAACGCCTTTTGAACTCCCCTTTTATTTTTTAAATTTAATTTTAAAAATCTCACAAGTAATAAAACCGGTTTCTGAATTTAAGAAAAATTTAAACCTAAAACTTTTGAGAACATTTTTTTTGGGGGGCTCACCCCGGGATCTCATCAAAAACCCCAAAAAAATAGTGGACCACAGTAAAATCAACGGGTAAATTTAGCTTGCAGTACCAATGCTTATTTTTTAAATTTTCCCCTTCCCCCTTGAAGTTGCTAAACCCCCAAAGGGTTTTTCTCTTTCTATGGGGGGGTCTGGGACCCGTATACCTTTACTTTTGAGGGGTTTATTAAAAAAACTTTTTGGGGCCCCCGGGTTAGTGATAAAAGACACAAAAAGGGGACCGACCTCTGCAAATGAAAGAGCAAAGACTAAATAATTCATCTTTTAAAGGGGAAATTTTTTTATTGTAATACATTTTTCCCAATGCAGACCCGGGGTTATGGGAAAAAGCAGTTTTTTTTCAATGTCCACTTTTTATTCTTTCTTTCCCTGTTTAATTTTCCCTCTTTGGAAAATTTTTTTAAATGTAAATATGTGAAAACGGATTGTTTAATATTTTTAATGCTGGTAAGAGGGAGGCCCCCCAGGGCCCAAAAACAGGTTTTTAAAGGGGTTTTTCTTTTTCCCACTGTTTCATAGAGCCGGGAGCATTTTTTTTCATATATCCTGTCACTTCCTGATAAAGCTGCCCTGAAATTAGCTATGAGCCCCTGTATTCAGACCTCTGAATTTTTTCTGGCTTAGTAAAAAATTTTCAGGCCCAAAAAAAATTTCTTGAGGAAAAGGGAAAACAGTAATTATTAGTGTTTTTTGTATGAAACTTTCAGAAAAACAAACAAGCTTCGGTCCCAGCAGTTTTTGTGCTGTCCCTGTGTGATGACTTAAACCCCCTGCTTTCGATAGAAAAAAACATAAGGGGGAGCGCAAACAAAAGGTTGGTCACTAGAAAAACCGGGGAAAGGGCCTTCAAAAGGTGTTTAAAATAACTTGTACCCCTTAAACCCAAAACAAAAAAAATGTATTTAAAAAATTTGTTTTAATTTAGTGTTCCCTAATGTTAAAAGTAATCTTTGTTTTTGGGGGAAAAACCCCTTTAATGACACTGCATGAGGGAAAAAGTTCTAATGGATTGGAGTGTCTTGCTAGCCCAACCTTCCTCTTTCTGGACAGGAAGAGATTTTCTATTCAGTGCAGCTCAGAGATGAGGGTCTAAAGTTCAGGAAGCACTCCCCCTTTTATATTCAGTGAAAAACCCGGCCCCCCTTTTTTCTGGGAATGGGGTATACAGTTAAATTTGGGAAACACCACCCCTTATGTTCTCAGTTAAATGTTGTCCTTCTCAGCATAAGAAATTTGTAATCCAATAAACCGAAGTCCAGAAAACCAGCACCACTGTATCTTCTAAAATTCAGACTTTGTCAAACAAACCCATCCAATCTCTGTCTAAAAGCCATGCCACTACATGATGGATTTTTATGGATTTTTTATTTTTTTGTATATATTTGTTTGTTTAATAAAATCTGGATTTTAGAAAATAAAGCAGTGCTGTTTTTCTGGACTTCAGTTTATTGGGGTTATACTCTTTTCTTTTTTGTGTTTTTTTAAATTTTTTACAGGGTCACAGGGGTATAAAAAAAAAATGTTAAGTTTAATCGCCGTAGAGATGGGGGAATTCCGAAATTAGTTTTGTTTTACTGCGCCCAAAATTTTCCCGGAAAAAGAACTTCGTTCCCCAATTCTTCGGGACGAAAACACGTTTTAAAAAACAGCTTTTTTCCCGTTTTGCACAGAGGGTGCAGGGTGCTGTTTTGAACGTTGTTCCGTGCTTTTAAAAAGCAGAGGGAGGGTTGGTTTTTGGGT
Source organism: Phyllomedusa bahiana (assembly GCA_025379985.1). Taxonomy (NCBI): domain Eukaryota; kingdom Metazoa; phylum Chordata; class Amphibia; order Anura; family Hylidae; genus Phyllomedusa; species Phyllomedusa bahiana. The sequence continues at coordinate 40,012 of JAODAL010030703.1, forward strand.
TTTATACAATGTTGGTGTTTTTTGTATGAAAAGCAAGACTGCCGCCCCCTCTTGAAAAGCTTTTACATAAAATTCCCGGGCACTTTTAAAAGGGCAAAATGACCAAAAAATGAAGGGGGGAATGTAAACTGATAAAGTCATGCGAGCGGGCAGCCCGGGAAAAAAAAAAACTGAGGGCTTTTTGGGGGCAACAAAACAGTGACAGAGTGTGGGGTGACGGCGGCAGGGGCCCCAGCAGCATGAGGAAAAGAGTGGGAAAAAATTTACATTTGGAGGTGGCAAAAAAAAGGGGGGTAGGCCACAGAAATGGGACAATGAACAGTGTGGGGGGGTCACGGCGCAGCCCCAGCAGCAGCTTTAGGTCAGAAGGGGCCCACCTGACACCCTGTGTAGGTCACGCAGCAGCCCCACAGCAGCTGAGGTTTAGACGTGGCCCAAAGAATTTTTAGAGGTAGAAAAAAAAAAGGGGAGGCCCCAGAGTGGCACCCTTTACACGGGTGTGGAGGTCACGGCAGCAGCCACAAACAGCGCATGGGGGGTAAAACAGTGGCACAATGGACACTTTTAGGTCACAGCAGCAGCCACAGCGCCCGCTTTAAAGGTTTTAGACAGTGGCACAATGACATTTAGAGGGGAGAAAAAAAAAGGGGTAGGCCACAGAGTGGCAAAATGACACAGTGTGGGGTCACAGCAGCGGGCAGCATGAGGTCAGAAAAGGGGCACAAGGGACATTGGAGGTGGCAAAAATAGAGTAGGCCACAGAGTGGGACAATGAACCTTTGTGAGGTCATGGCAGCAGCCCCCAAAGCAGCAGCATGGAGGTCAGACAGTGGCACAATGACATTCTGGAGGTGGCAAAAACAGGAATAGGCCACAGAGTGCACAATGACATAGTGTTGTAGGTCACGGCAGCAGCCACAGCAGCAGCATGAGGTCAGACAGTGGCACAATGACATTCTGGAGGTGGCAAAAACAGGAATGGGCCACAGAGTGGGACAATGACAGAGTGTGTAGGTGCGGCAGCAGCCACAGCAGCAGCATGAGGTCAGACAGTGGCACAATGACATTCTGGAGTGGCAAAAACAGGAGTAGGCCACAGAGCGGGACAATGACACAGTGGTGGAGGTCATGGCAGCACCATAGCAGCAGCATGAGGTCAGTCATTTGCAAAATGACACAGTTTGTAGGTCAAGGCAGCATCAACAGAAGCAGAATGATGACATACAGTCGCACAATTACACAGTGTGAAGGTCACGGCAGCAGCAGCAGAGATCAGACAGTGGCACAATGACATTTGGATTTGGCAAAATAAAGGAATAGGCCACAGAGTGGGACAATGACACAGTGTGTGGAGATCACGGCAGCAGCCACAGCAGCAGCAGGGTCAGACAGTGGCACAATGACATTCTGGAGGTGGCAAAATCAGGATAGGCCAAAAAAGTGGCACAAGGGACACAGTGTCTAGGTCACGGCAGCAGCCACAGCAGCAGCATGAGGTCAGAAAGTGGCACAATCACATCTGGAGGTGGCATTAAAGGGAGTAGGCCAAGAGTGGCACAATGAAGAGAGTGGAGGACGACGGCAGCAGCATTGAGGTCAGAACAGTGGGAACAATGACAGAGAGTGGAGGGGGAAACGGCGGCAGGAGCAAATGAGTGGTCAGAGTGGCACAATGACACAGTGTGGAGGTCACTGCAGCAGCCACAGCAACAGCATGAGGTCAGACAGTGGCACAATTACAGAGTGTGGAGGTGGGTGGCAATACCAGTCCCTGGTAAAGATGGTTGGTGGCAGATGGAGAAACTGTCAGCAGATGTGTGGCATCAGGCGGGTGGCGGCATCAGAATAGTGGCTGGGGCAGGTAGTTTGAACCAACTCATTTCTCACAGTTTGGTGAGGCGTCATGGCTGATGAGTCTGACGCCTAAGGCATTGGTGTGTGGAAATCCTGGCCGATCCACGCCTGATTCATCTTGACAAAGGTCAGTCGTTCCACATTTCCCCTGGACAAGCGGGGGCTTCTTGGGGTAAACGATGGCCCCCGCCGCACTGAACACCCCTCTGATGCCACACTACTGGGGCCCGGGCAGGACAGCTTCTCCACTGCAAAACTCAGCAAGTTGCGGCCACACATTTCAGGTTGGCTGCCAGTAGTCCAGCGAATCTTCTAACTGGGGTGGCAGAGTGCTGTCCAAGTAGGCCACCACCTGTTGGTTCAGGGTCTGCTCCAGGTCCTGCAGCTGCTGCTGCTGGCGACTGCTCTCCTCACTAGGCAGGTGAAGGAAGCTGCTCATCAGTGACTCCAGACTTAGGTTGCTGCTGATGGAGCTGGTTCTGCTCCGACCCCCACACCTTCCCCCCAGCAGCCGCGGCAGTAGTACGTGAGCGATGAAGAACCCCCCGGTCAGAACTATCAGAGGAGGGACGATGCCGCACATAGGCAGCAGCCAACTGACTACGGAGGATTTCCCTATAGTATTTGAGTTTGTCCTCCCCTCAATAGCTGGGAAAAAGGCTCCATTTTGGACCGGTAGCGAGGGTCCAATAGGGTGGAGAGCCAAGTCATCCCTCTGCCGATGCTGACTATTCGGCTGTCACTAGCCAGGCAAATCAGCATGCGCGGGCCATCTGCACAAGTGACTCCGAGGGGCTCCCTGCCTCCCACTGTATACTGCCACGGTGGCTTGCGGGTCATCTGCCTCGTCTTACCTCATCTCCATCTACCTCCTCCAGCTGCTCCGCTCCTCCTCTCTTATCACCTGGGTAGAAAATCCACTCATTTCACCAGAAATGCTTCTGCTCCAATGTCCTCCTCCTCTTCTCCTCCATTTCAGTCCCCACCGGACTCATGTGGCCGTGAGATGTAGTCGCCACGTCTCCAGTCCCCTGCCAGACAGATTTTTCAGCATCTGTTCCAGCACATGAAGCAGTGGAATGACGTTATTCATCCCGTAGTCCTGGCGACTGACAAATAACGTGGCCTCCTCGAATGGCCTCAACAAACGGCAGGTGTGTGCCACTGGCTGACATCAAAGTTACACAGGGGATACTCCTTCCCGCCTGGATCATCAAAAAAATCGTTAATGGCCTTTCTCTGTTCATACAGTCGGTCCAACATGTGCAGGCTGGAATTCCAACGGGTGGAAACATCGCATATCAGAGGTTTGGGGGAGCCGTTCTCCGATGCAACTCCCCCCCCGAGGAGGAGTTCCTGGCTTTGTTGGAATGGATTGAAGTGCATGCACAGTTTCCTGGCCATTTTCAAAAGAAACTTCTGAAGATCGTTGGAAGACTTCAGGAACCTTTTCACAACCAGATTGAACACATGCGCAATGCAGGGCGCATGGACGCACCCTCCTCTGTGCACCATGTTTTCCCTCCCATTGTCCATCACCATGGTTCCGATTTGCAGTTGGCGCGGAGAAAGCCACACATCGATTGTCTTGCTGCATGAAAAATGCGGAGCAGGTTCTCAGCCTGTGTGACTTCGTTCGCCGAGGCAAGCCAGGTGTAGAACTGCGTACACCGCTGAGGCCCTACACATGTGGTGATGATGGAGTCAGTAACTTGTGGGGCTGAGATGGTTTTGTGGTGGTGGTGGAGGAGGAGGAGGCTGACATTGGCGCAGGTAGCCGCAGTTTGACAACTGGAGGAGAAAGCGGCGTCTCCTGTCCAAGTTGTTGTTGTGCCTGGGGCCGTATAACTATCACCCAGTGGGCCGTAAAGACATGTAATGGCCCTGACCGTAGTTACAGCTCCAGATTGTCCCGCGCTGACTTGCACCCCTTGGAACAAACCGATAAGCTCAAGGAACTGTCCCACCTTCTGTACTATCATATTTATGAAGTTGCTGGTACTGCCTTTTTGCAAAGAAATTACGCTTGGAATCTCCATCTCAGCTCGGCACAAGCCATTAGTTCTCTGAACGGTGCAGAGTCCACCAATTGGAAATGGAGGGACTCAGCAACCAACAATTGGACAGCAGTACGGTCCACTTCTGCACTTTAGGATGGTTGGAACGCATACTTTTGTCTCCTTTCAATCGCCTCACGAACGAACTCTGGTGCCATGAGTAGCGAGGAGCAGGAGCATCTGGACCGGGAGATGATGTCAAAGAGAAACAGCTCCCTTCTGCAGAGGTGGTGGAGCCTTGACTGGCTGCAATGGGCAATTTGTGCCCCCATTGGGCGCTGCTGTCTGATGCTGTGGCGGCAGGAATGGACCACCACATCTGAGCCATGTTTCTACCAGGCCATCCGGATGGTGACGCGCTGTGTTGACTCAGGCCGTGGTGCCCAAGTTTAGCTCCCTGGCCACGCTTCACTTTCTGCCCACAGATTCTACATATCCCCATATTCGGCTCCTCCGTGTCTTAGCAAAGAACTGCCACACCGCCGGAGTACGGATTTTACCGCAACGCTCCCCACTTGAGTGACCACTGCCGCCGCTGCCTCGCTGATACTCCTGTGCCGCTACTTTCTGGACCTGCAAAGGCGGGTTTTTCTACGCCGTGGCCGGCTTGGCTTCCCGACCTCACACTGCTGCTAATCCCTCTGACTCACGGCCACACGACCCCACTTGCTTGGCTTGCGCCGCTGCCAGACGCAGCAAGCTGATGCCCTCTTCTCCTGACGATGATTGGAAGCCTTTTGACTCACCCGGCTCCAAGTGCGTCGGGTCTACATCATCATCTAATTTGTGTTTCATCGTCACTGCTGGTCTCTCTATCACACGGTCTTGGTATGCATAGGCTGACCCCACACAACATGACATCCCATCCACTCTCAACATCTATACTTAGCCCGCTACTGCAATAAGCAGGGATATTGGCCCCATTTTTCTTCGCTCCAAGGTACTGCTGACTGCCCTCCTCAAATTGTTTCATCTCGCTTATATAGTGGCTCTGACCAACCACATAAAAGATCCCAGGCTGAGGGAACCAGATGGGAAAGAGGCGTTTGAGGGGACAGGTGAGGGCCGCTGACACTGCTCCGGCCAGCAACTAAGGGTTGTGTTCGACTTTTCCCACCGACTCTTGGCTGGGTTTGCCATATGTTATCTGGTGAGGAATAGTGGATGACCTAGTCAACCAATCAAGAACCATTGGTTGCTGAACAAACACACGGCCGCTAGATGACAGCGGCAGTTGTGGCCTCACCGAGTGACCCCTGCTGCAGACGTCCCCTGCTGTGCTGCCGACCGGGGCCTGGAATGTTTGTGCCTCTGCCACTCGCAGGTGAAGAGCCTGCCACCTCTCTGTCTGACATACTGTTTGTTTCTAAAAGTACATACCCTGTTTGAGAGAAGATTCTGTAATATGAATAAAATACACACTCTGTATTTGACTCCAAATTAACCCCACCTAAGAAGCTGGTAACCCTTGGATAGTAAATTGCACTCCACAAATGGGCAGAAAATTGACTTTATGTGCCGTTTAAAAACTCTGTGTATTAAGCACAAACAGGCTTAATAAAAACCTTCGGAAGTGAATTATGCTACAGAATTTCTTCTGTGGTGGGTTAAAAAAAAAGTTTCTTTTACTGAAATACAACGCAGAACAAAGCTTAAATTTAACCCCTTTGGGTGTAAATTGCGCAAAAAAAATTGAGCAAAAACCCAAAAAACTCCCAGCTTTGAAACCCTGTTACAATGGGTGTTTTTTTTACGCTACACAACAAGAGAAAAAATTGTAAAAACTTCGATTGTTGAATTAGGTACCGGAAAAAAAAATTTTTTTTGGGCGGTGAAAGGAAGGGTTTTTTTTAGTCCCACAGCAGAAAAAACAATGCTTTAAATTTAAAACCCCCCGGATGTTAAAAATTTCGCCAAACAATTGAGCAACCCCAAACTAGGTCTTTGTAGCGTGTTCAAAAGGCGTGTTTTCTAAAGCTTTAAAAACAAAAAAGGAAAAAAAATTTTAATTAACCTTCGCTTGGGGAAATTTTGGCTTTCAGGAAAAAATTAAATTTTTTTCGGTGAAAACGGTTTTTTTTTAGTCAACCCCACAGAAAAAAAAACGCTTAAATTTAAACCCCCCGGGATGTAAATTGCGCCAAACAATTTTTTTGCAACCACAAACTCCCAGCTTTGTAGGGTGTTTTCAATGGCGTGTTTTCTATGCTAACAAACAAGAGAAAAAAAATTTTTAAATTTTAACCCCCCCGCTTTTTGAAAATTTTGGGTACAGGGAAAAATTTTTTTTTTTGGCGGTGAAAAACGGGTTTTTTTTAGTCACCACAGCAGGGAAAAAAAAAGCTTAATTAACCCCGGGATGGAAATTTGGCCAAAAAATTGAGCCCAACCACCAAAAATACCCAGCTTTGTAGCGTGTTACAATGGCGTGTTTTCTACGTACACAACAAGAAAAATAATTTTTAAATAAAACCTTTTTGCCCTTTTGAACCCAGGGCCCTTTTTCAGGAAAAAAATTTTTTTTTTGGGGGGTGAAAAAAGGTTTATTTTTCACCACAGCAGAAAAAAAACGCTTAAAAAAATCCCGGAGGAAAAAAGCGCCAAAAAAATTGAGCAAAAAACAAAAAAAAAGAGGGTTTGTAAGGGGTTTTCAATGGCGGTTTTTTTTTTTACACAACAAGGAAAAAAATTGTTAAAATTTAACCCTTCGCTTGTGGGAAATTTGGTTCAGGAAAAAAATTTTTTTTTTGGCGGGGAAAAAAAAATGGGGGTTTTTTTAGTCCCACAACACAGAAGAAAAGCTTAAATTTAAACCCCCCGGGGTTTAAAAAGGCAAAAAATTTAGCAAACCAAAAAAGAAAGTGGTATTTGAAATTGGGAAAAAAAGCTGTTTCTTTATAAAGGGAAAACAGCAGGAACAGGGTTAAACCCCCTTTGATATTCAAAAGTGCTGTGAGCAAGATAGCATTAAAATTTTTATTGCCGCTGCATTGGGGGCACATGGAAATTCGATCCAATAACCCCCAAAAAACAAAATAAAAGTTAAAGAAGCAGTCTCTGAACAAGCTGAGACACCCCCCCCAAAAACGCTGTATAAAAATAAATTCTTCAGTAAAAGCTATTACAAGCACCTGGGCAGCACCCCCCCTAATCGTACAGTGAGAGGAGTGGACCCCCAGCGTCGCCCCCGGCTTATATAGTGGGGGTGACGTAACAGAACCCCGTGGTTCTGTTTGGCTTCATCTCTGACAGTCATGGGCTATGCCCTTCCCCCAAGTCTTCCCCCATGTAACCCCATGTGTTGCACCCCATTTTATCAATCAAAAGCACACTTCTTAAACCGAAGTCCCCCAAACTTCGACTTTTTTTTCAAAACCGAAGTTTTCCGAAATTCAAAACAAATTTCCCACTTCTTAGAATCAATTCGCCCATGTTATGGGTATACAGGGCATGGGACTAGTTTTTGACGATTACGTTGGCCACGACATCACGTTGGTCGATAGTCGACCATCATCGACAAATATTCGAGGGTCATGGGATTAATCGATGCCCTTTAAAAGTTATGGGAGAAAACAACCCCTTCATTTTACACCCCAAACAGGGTGGAAAAAGCGGGAAATTAACATCCACAACGTCAAAGGATACGTGCAACATCTTAGCAACCCACTTGGGTTAAAAAGCCACAGAAAAAAAATCAAGACCATTCACTATCCCTGCTTGCCCCACGCATGCCCTTAAAAACCTCAGCCCCCAAAATTAAAAAGTGCCAAAAGGCATAGATTTAAAACCACTTTTTACTTGAACGGACATTGAAACCCCTGTCCTGAACCAGCTGAGCCCAAACCCTCTTTACCCCCACATTTAAAAAGTGCCAGAAAAAGGAGTCTTCAACCACCATTTTATTTTCACGGGACAAAAGACTACCCCCTGCCCCGGGGGCCCACAAGCCCCAAACCTGCATGACCCAATTATAAATCCAAAAAAGGATCTTTCAACTCCCATTTTAGTTTCATGGACATTGACTATACCTGTCCGGCCACAAAGACCCCCAAACGCATGACCCCCAAATTTAAAAAGGCCCGGGAAAAGGAGTCTTTAAACCACCATTTTTTTCACTGGAATTTGACTATACCTGTCCGGGGCCACAGCATGAGCCCCAAAACCTGCATTACCCCAGAAAAAAAGTGCCGGAAAAAAAGGATTTTTCAACCACCATTTTATTTTTTAACGGGAATATGACTATACCTGTGGGGGCCCACACAGGGCCCCAAACCTGCATGCCCCCTTTAAAAGTCCCGGGAAAAGGAGTCTTTCAACCACAATTTTTATTTTTCCTTTTGGGACTTGACTATACCTGTCCGGGCCACAGCATGACCCCCAAACCTGCGACCCCAATTAAAAGTCCCGGAAAAAGGATCTTTAAACCACCTTTTTAGTTTCAGGGACATATACTCCCCCTGTCCGGGGTACGCTTCCCCCTCCGATGATGGGGACCAATTGAGTTTCACGGGGGAAATACTGGTTTTAAAACGCCCTTTTCCCACCCAGGTGCATTTTTTCTTGGCATTTTTTTTCTCATTTTACTAAACGTGCTGGGGGAAATTTTGCTATTTTGTTCTCTGCCCGTGCCCTACTCCATTCCTCTGAATGCCCTACATCTGGTAAAGTTTTTCCTGTACCCCCTTTTTACAAATTTAAGGGAATTTTTTTTTCCAGCTATTTTGTACACAAGTTTTTTTAGTATTTTTAAATTTTAAAAAAACACATTTTTAAAAAGGAGGAATCCCACCATGTCTTTGTTCCTTTTTAATTGTATTAAAAAGGGTTGTCTCAAAACAGGGGTTTTAAGCTATGTTTTAAAAATCTTTCAAAACAATCATTTTGCAAAAATGGTCCATTAACAGGTTACCTTTCCCCGTTTCCCCAGCACCATCACCCTTGAGCTAAATTTTGACAAATTTGAAGAACAAAAGTCCTGTTAAAACAACATTTTTTTTATAATAGGACCTGATATTGCTGCATTTTTTAAGCACATGACCCAAAAAATTTAAAAAAGATTCCAGCCACTGTTAAAAAAATTTTGGGGGGAGAAATGCCCCTTAGAAGCCACTTTTTTTCCCAAAAGGGCCATGATTTTGCGTATCTCACGCAAAATGCCCCCCAAAAAAATTTTAAATATGACCCTTTTCACCACTATTAAAAATTGTGAGGGAGAAATGCCACTTAAAACCACATTTCTGTTCCAAAGGGGCCAGATTATTGCGTATCTCACAGCAAAAATGACCCCAAAAAAATTTTAAATATGACTTCTCACCCTATAAAAATTGTTGGGGAAAATACCCCCTTAAAAGCCACATTTCTGTTTTCCCAAAGGGGCCATAATATTGCTGTATTACAGCAACATGACCCCAAAAAAAATTATAAATATGACTTCTCAGCCCCTATTAAAAATTTTGAGGGGGAAATGCCACTTAAAAACCACATTTTCTGTTCCAAAGGGCCTAAAATTTTAGCTGTTTTTCTCATAGCAACATGACCTCAAAACCCTTGACAAAAGACAACTTTTAAAGATAAAGTGAGTAAATGGGAAAATGGGGTTTTTTTATGAAAC
>JAODAL010030704.1:0-49533 GCA_025379985.1 Phyllomedusa bahiana
TGCGGGGGGGTTTTCCTTTGGTGGGTGGAGCTAACACCTGCTTATGAATAAGATTTGAGCATTAAAGGGGTTGTCTCGCTACATTGATTCATCTTATCTCAGTCCTGTTTTCTTGGTTTCACTTTGAATTCAGGGGCATGTTTACTGGCTTCCACTAGGCTGCAGTAGAAGCCAGGTCTATAGCGATAGCAACCAGTGCTGGTAGCCTATCAGGAGTGTTCAAACAGGTCTGTAGCTATAGCAACCTGAGGAGCTGATGCAGACCATACAAGAGGGAATATCTAGGAATAGGTAGGACACTGTTAATGGACATATATTGCAAAGTGACTTGTTTTTGCAAGATCTTTAACATAAAAAGCAATCCTTGTAGTGAGACAACCCCTTTAAAAGGAACCTGTCACATAGGTAGTGCCCCCCTTGTTGAGGACAGCACAAGCTAGTGTCAGACCTGCTGTTTCCAGCGCTGTGTCCCTTATTCTGTAAGATGCTGGAGTTTTCGTGTATTTATTGCTCAAATCTGCAGTTTTCAGCCAGAAGAGTCATTCAAAGAGTCAGTTTTTTTCAAACCCCGAGGCTAGCCTTTGGTGGGCGGGGCTAACACCTGCCCATGAATACGACTTGAGGGTAAAATGCTCTAAAACTCCAGCAACTTACAGAATAAGGGACACAGCGCTGGGAACAGCAGGTCTGACACTAGCTTGTGCTGCCTCAGCAACGGGGGCATAACCTATGTGACAGGTTCCCTTTAAATACACGAAAACTCCAGCATCTTACAGAATAAGGGACACAGCGCTGGAAACAGCAGGTTTGACACTGGCTTGTTCTGTCCTCAGCCAGGGGGGCATAACCTATGTGACAGGTTCTCTTTAAGACTTTCTGGTCTCAATGGTAGTAATACCCATTTCCTTTGGATCAGGGTGGTTCATAGGACCTTGAGTCTTCCCTATTACGCTTTATCTACTCTGCATTTTCAAGATTGGTAACCACTGATTTTTGTTACGTAATGCTTTAACGTTATTTATATATTACAGATTAGTTATATTTTAGAGGGTTGGATTGTTCGTGTGGTTTTGGTGGTTAATTTTCCTTCTCTGTTATTGAATATTATTTGGAGTCCTGTGGATAAGGGTTGCATAACCCCTCTTACATATGTAAAATTGTACAAATAGTTAAAAATGTATTTTGTGTATGCAGCTTCTATGCAGCCTTATGCATCTCTATGGTAACAGAATACAGGCAAACCCTATGTAGTCTCATCCTGTCACACTCTCCTCTATCTACAGACAATAAGATAGATGCATAGGTTTCCATGGGAGCTGTAGACACAAAATAGGAAATTTTATATCAACATTACTTAATTTTTCATTTTTGATGGAACAATAGAAATAATTGATTTAAGACCTCGTCTTTCAGAAGGTTTTCTATATCTTTGATGTTAGAAAAGGGATCCTGTCGCCTTGAACCTGCTATCTGGTCTGGTCTGCGGGCAGCAGGTTATAGAGCAGCAGGAGCTGAGCAGATATATATTGCTCTGTGGGGAAAGATTCAGTAGAATTTGTAATTTATTCATTGAAATCCTTGCTTATTCTGTGCTACGGAGTCCAGTGGGCGGAGGTATCTGTGAGTTGCTTCGATGTGTTGTCACTCTTATATAAGGAAGGCTGTCAATCACTGATAAGACCACCCACTGGACTCCTTGACCAAAAATAAGCAAGGATTTAAATAAATAAATTACAAGTTTGCCTGAGTCTTTCCCCACAGAACAGTAGATCCATCTGCTCAGCTCCTCCTGCTCTATAACCTGCTGCCCACAGATCAGATTACATGTTAAATGTGACAGTTTCCCTTTAAAGAAAAGCGACGTGACTCATTTCTGGCTGTCTCAATGAAACGTGACTTTTTTTTCTACGCTTATATTCAAGAATGTATTTTTGGTTTGAACTGAAGTAAACTTGGCGATCGTGGATTAATACAAAGTGACAGTGATTTATTCTTAAAGATTACACAATAATATCACCAGAAGCCACAAAGAGGAAAATAACAAGCAACATTTTCCAAAGTATTTTTTTTTATATATATATATAATTCAAATTCATCTAAAATGGAAATAATTATTTTCCCCTTTTTATGCTTTGAATTAAGTCTTTTTGCTATTACTGGATCCACTACGCATTCCCTTTGAATCAGCCTTGCAAATTGACCCATTTTGTTGATGCCAGTTTTAATGCAAAGCAATGTGTCTTACCTCATATAGTCTGAGTCTACAATAGGATATGCAATAAGGTCAGATCAGTGGAGATCCGACTGCTAGAACCCCACAATTTTGGTAAAGACAAAGAACCGTAGAGGTCACCTGAGCCCCGAGACCATGTGGATTCTGGCTTTATTCGCAAGAAAAGAGCTTGGAAAAATTCTGCAGTCCGTCTACTTTATCAATCAAACCCATTCATTTTTATTTAGTGTGCTAAGGGGACATAGACATAATGGGTCTTATGTATCAAAACTGTCTAATTGTAAGATTGTCCTTCTTGCCCATAGCAACCAATCAGACCTCATAGCGACCAATCAGAACTCACAGCAACCAATCAGACCTCATAGCGACCAATCAGACCTCACAGCAACCAATCAGACCTCACAGCGACCAATCAGAACTCACAGCAACCAATCAGACCTCATAGCGACCAATCAGACCTCACAGCAACCAATCAGACATCAAAGCGACCAATCAGAACTCACAGCGACCAATCAGAGCTCATAGCAACCAATCAGAGCTCATAGCAACCAGCGTTCATAGTGACCAATCAGAGCTTATAGTCACCAATCAGAGCCCATAGCAACCAATCAGAGCCCATAGCGACCAGAGGGCATAACCAATCAGAGCTCATAGCGACCAGAGCTCATAGCAACTATAGTTCATAGTGACCAATCAGAGCTCATAGTAACCAGAGCTCATAGCAACTATAGTTCATAGTGACCAATCAGAGCTCATAGTAACCAGAGCCCATAGCGACCATAGTTCATAGCAACCAGAGATCATAGCAAACAATCAGAGCTCAGATTTAATTTTTCTAAATTGTTCTGGAAAGCTGAGTTCTGATTGGTTGCTATGAGCTCTGATTGGTTACTATGGGCTCTGGTTACTATGAGCTCTGATTGGTTGCTATGAGCTCTGATTGGTTGCTATGGCCTTTGATTGGTTGCTGTAGGCAACAAGGACAGTCTTACACCTAGACATTTTTCATACATAAGGCCTAATGTTTTTGTTGGAGATTTTCATAGGAACCAGATGAGAGAGCAGCTAGCCTGCCTGTATTCAGGTGGAACAGGCAGGGCTTTTACTTCTTAGATCCTTCAGTTTCATCCAAGTTAAGCAGCGCCAGAGGTGTCCTATTTCCCTATGTAAGGTGCTGCAGGTGAAGGATCAGGCAGGGGCCTGGCAGGTGACCCCTCTATGGTGTAGCGGGTGTACATGGATGTTAGGCCTACTGGTGTGGGCTTGCTGGGACATGTAGTGCACCGGCACTGGAAATTCCACCACAAAGACTTCTCAGCTTGGGTCTTGCAGGCTTTACTCACGGCACCAAACTTAATAGCACGTTACACTTCACAGGTAGACACCGGTAGACTTCACAGGTGTCACTCTAGGCACAGTTCTCAGTGCTCCTTTGGCAAGTCCTCTCTATTGAACTCAGTAGCTTCTCTCCCTCGTCTGCTACACAACTCTTAGGGCCACATGTATGAAACGGTTTTGGTCTAAAACTCACTTTTTTCCCCATAGGTTTCTATGGGGAAAATTGTGAGTTTTAGACCAAAACCGTTTCATACATTTGGCCTCAGTAGCCTCTCACTCTGTGAAAAGGGATGCAAGCCCCGGGGCTGCGTTTCCACACAAGGGCTATTAGCACACTTTGGTCTGGTCACGCAGACAGCTGAATTCCCTTGGGTGCCCACAAAGGCTAACTTTCTCCAGTTTCCCAGCTGCTGCCCCCTAAGGAGAGTACAGGCTAGGTGTGGTAAGCCTATAGCGACCAGAGGGCATAACCAATCAGAGCTCATAGCGACCAGAGCTCATAGCAACTATAGTTCATAGTGACCAATCAGAGCTCATAGCAACCAGAGCCCATAGCGACCATAGTTCATAGCAACCAATCAGAGCTCAGATTTAATGCCCTGAAGGTCCTTTTCACTTCTCTCTTTCATACTTCGTCCCTGTTCTCTCCTTTACGACTCATTGTGCTGGCCACTTTCTCTCTCATTCCCCGTTCAGCTCTTGGTTCTGTCCTTCTTGATTCACTGTGATGGTCTTTCACTCTCTTTATCTTCTCTTGTCTACCTGTCTCCACTCCTTCTCTCTCCTCTCTTCTGTGAGCACTGTTCCGGTGGAATGGGGAAGCCTGACCTGGTCCTCAGCCGGCTGGTGGCCAAGTAAACCCTTTGCTGAACCACTGGAACTTAAAGGGGTTGTCTCGCTACAAAGAATAGCTTTCAAATTGTAGGGAACACAAAATAAAGACATTTTCCAAATATATTGCTTTGTTCCTCTGTTTTCCCTAAGGTGATACAAGTGAATTTATGACCTCCCTGGCTGTTTCAGTTCCCTCAGTAATGGACCTGTAAACAATTCTCCCCCTGCTGTTTGTTCAATGAGATAACAGTGAGTGAGGTCATCACACAGGTCACAGCAGTGTCCTGTGCTGCTCAGCAGTAAAAAGCTTGATTTATGTAAAATAAACAGAACTGTAATTAGGGCTTTTGTTTTGGGGATCAGATAAAGCCTTCTGAGAGCAGTTTGAAAAGCTTCTTAGCTAATCTGATCTAATTAACAGCTGAAAGCACAGAGCAAAGAGCTGTATGCAAATGAGTCAGTCTGAACCAGGAAGTGACAGAGTATTTCATTCATGCATTCTGTGAAACTCTGTAGTTATAGAACTCCTTTAACTCTATAACTCTTACTCTAGCTAACACCATACATGCCAACTCTCCCGCTTTTGGCGGGGGGGTCCCGCTAATTGGGTCCCCCGCCCTCCCGGCAGAGATGGCATTCCTCCCGCCGCGGCGCCAGAGGAGCGCTGGTGCGACTACTGGTGCCGCCGGGCCGCTGCTACAGGCGGGTGAAGCGGCCGCTCACCCGCCCGGTGTGCGTCACTGTGCAGGGAGGAGGCAGGAGGGATCGCTCCCTCCTCCCTCCTCCCCCTGTATGTACAGCGCCGGTGTGCGCTGTACATACAGGTCAGTGTCACAGGGGGTGTGACGCGCGGCTGCACTCACTCCCCCTGCGACGCTGAGTCGGTCGGCCGGAGCTGGCCGTGCTGCAGGGAGCCTGGTGAGGTAAGTGACGTTTATTATTTTATTTGTATTAGCTATAGGGGGCAACTACCTGGCTCACAAAAGGGGCCACTACCTGGCTACGAAGGGGGCAACTACCTGGCTAATGAAGGGGGCAACTACCTGGCTACGAAGGGGGCAACTACCTGGCTAATGAAGGGGGCAACTACCTGGCTACAAAGGGGGAAACTACCTGGCTAATGAAGGGGGCAACTACCTGGCTAATGAAGGCGGCAGCTACCTGGCTACTAAAGGCGGCAGCTACCTGGCTACTAAAGGCGGCAGCTACCTGGCTAACAAAGGGGGACAGCTACCTGGCTAACAAAGGGGGACAGCTACCTGGCTAACAAAGGGGGACAGCTACCTGGCTAACAAAGGGGGGCAAAATCTACTGGTTTATGGGGGGCTACTACCTGGCTATAAGGGCATCTACCTGGCTTTCTTCCAAAGCCATTATGCAGTTAGGTGGAGTGGGTGTGGCTTAGTGAAGGGGCGTGGCACACAAAAAAGATGGGCGTTTCCATGCAGCGCGCCGCCCACTGCAATCTCCTGCTTTTTCATTTTCAAAAGTTGGCAACTATGGCTAACACCCTATTAGCAGACCCTGCAGCCCTTCTCCTCACCTCACATTAATTGGCTGTAGGTCCAGCCATGTGGTCTCCCTCTGCTCTGACAAACGGAGAGTTAAAAGGGTTGTCTTACTATAAGGATTGCTTTCTATGTTAAAGATCTTGCAAAAACAAGCCACTTTGCAGTATATGTCCATTAACAGTGTCCTACCTATTCCTAGATATCCCCTCTTGTATGGGCTGCATCAGCTCCTCAGGTCGCTATAGCTATAGACCTGTTCCATCTCTCCTGATAGGCTGCCATCACTGGTTGCTATAGCTACAGACCTGGCTTCTACTGCAGCCTAGTAGAAGACAGTAAACACGCCCCTGATTTCAAAATGATGACTAAAATGTATGAAAAGGCAATGATGCTAATCTTGGTCTATATACTGTATACATACATATACCTGCTACATAGTGAATACCGAAGTGTGAGACCAACTACACTTGTCTTATGCCTCTCTACATAAAATGGGAACGGACCCGAGCCTTTTTTATCATAATAATCTTTGTTTCTATAGCTCCAACATATTCCGCAGCACTTTACAATTTAGAGGGTTATAAGCACAGACAAACCAGACATTAAATGATAAAAAGCTACTTACAAATCAGACACAAGTGGCGACATGTATGATCGGGTTTTTCACCCCTTTTTCTGGCGTACAATGCACCTAAATAAATCTATGATGTCTAATGCTCCTAATGAATGTGTTAGGCGCAATGTTCGTAAGACTCAAAACTTTCTAAGTCGCCTGAAATGAGGGGCGTTCTGGGGGCGTCGCACCACAGTCGTAATATTAGACACATCTATTAATGTGGTTTGGCAAAACTAGTTGCATTACTGCTCGGACAGGCAGACCTATCTCAATGTGCTCTGCCTGAGCCTGAGGAGTAGGAGTGGAGATAGATTTGGGGGCAAAAATGTCCAATATTCCTCAACTTCCACCAGTGCAATAATAAAAAAGTAATTTCTGATAATTATCAAACTGTATAAAATGTACTTATTTAAATTTAATGAAAAATTTTATCATATAAAACTACTATAAAAATATAGAATATCCCACAAATATAAAAATATCTCCTATAAAATGTATTTAAAATTAATAGAATCTAAAACCAATTTTACATGAAATATCCCACTGATGATGATGTTCAGATTTTATCATTTACATTTTTACTACATTAAATTTGAAATGTATTTTTGCTGCTCTCAGCCTTTACTCTACATACAGCAAGAGCCGCCACAGCACAGGTATTGCTGGGACCTGTGGTCCTCCAAGCAGGATCAGTCCCGTAATTTCTATCACTGACATGCTATTCTAATGACTTCTCTTATTTGCAGCCTGTCTATAACCTTAATACATGTTATTCAGCAAACGATAGCCAGATAGCCAATGCCAGCTTCCAAACCAGGTAAGCGGGGGAATCCAGTCATGAAAATCGCTTAAAAGATGCTTTTATTGAAAAATATGTTAAAACATATGACGATTCCTCATAGAAAGGGGTACACATTTAACGTGATGTAGACTTAGTACCCATTCCCTCGCCGACGCGTTTCGAGAGAAACTCTCTTCATCAAGGCTGTTGGGGTAGTGTTCTGTGCGGCGGAAGAAGCCCTATTTAAATATTGTGGTATACAGGGATAATACCAAACAGCTGAGATGGCTTAATTGCTGGTACTATTGCCATACTACCACCGCACAGCGCACTGCACAAGTCAGTCGTCTGAATAGTAACCAAAGTGATAACAATCAAGATAAAATAAAACCAGCAGCAATCTCTCTACTGATTAACAAAAAAAAAAGGGTAAAACTTCTACATCATTAGAAAATTGTTCATGTTACGTTAGCCTGTGTATAGAATGCAATAGCTGTAATTGTGCAAACCATATGCCCTGGCAGAAAACCTACTAGAGTATGCATAATATTACAAAACTACCTAGGTACATAAAAGGCCTTCTAATATGGAATCATTTTATTCAAATTATTATTTATATATTCTGATGCATAAAGAATATGGGGACAAATGTCTAAATACATATTGATTATGGAATATTGTGTACATAAATTCAGTATTGGTAGGAAATATCCTGTTTAGTGTTTAATCCTAGTGGAATCCTGGTGGAAAGATGGAAAATCCACCAGGCCTCTCTTGAAAACAATTTCTTATGTAAATCTCCCCCCCCCCCTAATTGACCGTGTGACTTTTTCTATGCCTACTACTGAAAAACTAGAGAGGTCTCCTTTGTGAACATCAAAAAAGTGTTTAGAAACAGCAGATGCCTTGAATGAGCAAGGTTTCAAGGAGTCAGGCAGATGTCTACGTATTCTCACTTTTAAGGGTCCTGATGTGCACCCAACGTACTGTACTCGGCATGATTTACAGCTTATTAAGTAAACGACAAACTTACTATTGCAATTGATGTATGTAGGAATAGTAAAAAAAAAAAAATCGTTACTGAATGAAGTGAATTGCGTTTTTTCAACATAATGACAAACTGTACAAACAGAATGTCCGCAACCAAAAAAACCTTTTGTATCTATCCAAGAAGCAGTGTCCTTCTTGGATGTCAGCAGACTAGGAGATAAAATCGAGCTTAGGTTTGGAGCCCTACGTGAGACATATCTGACATTATTGGTTAGTTTTTCTTTTAGACCTCGTTTCATAGTTTCATAGTTTCATAGTTTGTAAGGCTAAAAAAAGACAAGTCGTCCATCTAGTTCAGCCTGTTGTGCTAAGGTGTTGATCCAGAGGAAGGCAAAAACCCCCAATGAGGTATAAGCCAATTGTCCTCATTTTAGGGAAAAATTCCTTCCTGACTCCAATCTGCAATCAGAAAAATCCCTGGATCAATGACCCCTCTCCTGAATCCTAGTCACTGTAACTTGTTATATTATTACGCTCCAGAAATGCATCCAAACCCCCCTTTTTGAACTCGGTTATTGAATTCACATGACAAGTCCCTCTGGCAGAGAATTCCATAGTCTCACTGCTCTTACAGTAAAGAATCCCTTTCTATGTTTATGCAGAAACTTTCATTCCTCCAAGACGTAGAGGATGCCCCCTTGTTCTAGATACAGTCCTGTGTTATAAATAAATCTTGGTAAAGATCTCTATATTGACCTTTGATGTATTTAAACATATGTATTATGTCCCCCCGAAGCCTTCTTTTCTCTAAACTAAATAACCCTAATCTTGCTAATCTTTCTGGGAACTGTAGTCCAGCCAGTCCTTTTATTATTTTTGTTGCCCGCCTTTGTACCTGTTCAAGCTCTACAATGTCTGTCCTGTGCACTGGTGCACAAAACTGTACACAATATTCCATGTGTGGTCTAACCAGTGACTTGTATAATGGGAGAATAATGTTCTCATCATGTGCATCTATGCCCCTTTTAATGCACCCCATGATCCTATTTGCTTTGGCTGCTGCTGCCTGACACTGGCTGCTACAATTAAGTTTACTGTCCACCAGGATTCCCAAGTCCTTCTCCACGCCGCGGATTTGCCGACGGATTGACGATCGTCAATCCGTCGGCAAATCAGTCAGAAATAAGGAACAGCCTATTTTATATTGCTTTCAATTGAAAATACGGCTCGGTGTTCACACGACGCGTATTTCCGTGCCGGATTGCCGCCGCGTATCGATGACGGCAATCCGGACGGAAAAACAATGTGCATGTCAATTATTTACGGACGGATTCACCACCTACAATGAATGGAGATGGTGAATCCTCGGGAAATCAGTTACAAATACGTTGCCCACACTTAGTGGCACTTATTTGCAACTGATTTTCAACTGATTTCAGAACGTATTTACGATCGGCAATCCGATGTAAATACGTTCTGAAATAAGCCGTGTGAACGAGGCCTTACTGTTTGATTAATAAAAAGCAGTGGTATGTGTTTTTTCACAATTTTGACTATTTCAGGAAATTGTCTGCTGTATCGGGTGCTGAATGTTATATTACCTGAATATGACAATTGATTTCTCTTTTTGGTACTAACATTCAAGAACGTTGTTCTGTCAATCTTGTTCACCTTTTTAACTGCAGCATTAAGTATTTCCTGCTTATATCCTCTCTGTTTGAAATTAGTACATAATGTTTTACAGTGATTATTATACAGCTCATCATTAGTACAATTTCTTTTTAGTCTACACATTTCCCCTTCCGGCAAGTTGTGTAGCACATGTTTAGGATGACACGATGATGCCGCCAGAATGGAGTTTTTGGCCGTGGGTTTTTTATAGGGAGTGACAGATATCGGTTGACCTGCTGTTGTGGCCGTTAACGTCACATCTAAAAAATCGAAAGATGTGTGTTTTGTGTTACTAGTAAAACGTAGATTCATTGAGTTATCGTTCAGAAACTGTACAAACTGTATAACCATATCCTCGGGTCCTGTCCAGACGAACAGCAAGTCGTCTATATATCTGCAGTACCAGAAAATATGGCTAGAAAACGGATTGGACTCACTGAGCAGGTAGATCTCTTCAAAAGATGCCATATAAATTCCAGCTAACGACGGGGAGAACCTAGCCCCCATTGAAGCACCACATTTTTGTAAGAAAAATTTACCGTCAAACATAAAAAAAATTGTGCGCCAAAAGATATTCTACAGATGTAATAATGAATTCTTGTTTACGGACAGAAAAATTAGTATGTTTCGACAAAAATCTGCATAAAGCTACCAAAGCCTGATGGTGTGGAATTGAAGGATATAGACTCTCAACATCACACGTTATAAAAAAATACCATTCACAGGCCATTGCATTTGATCCATCACAGAGACAAGCTGTTTTGTGTCTCTGAGGTAGCCCGGAATTTCCACAACGTATGGTTGGAGTTGAATGTCGACCCATCGCCCCAGCTGCTCGTTTAGAGAGCCTATGCCTGAGACGATGGGTCGAAAGTCAGGTGGGAATTTGTTTTTATGAATTTTTTGGCAATGCGTGGTATATAGGAGTGATAGGATTATCTGGGTATATACTCATCATGCAATGCACCTTTATTAATGAACACACAGGTTATACCTTCGCTGCAGGTCCC
Organism: Phyllomedusa bahiana; assembly: GCA_025379985.1. Lineage (NCBI taxonomy): Eukaryota > Metazoa > Chordata > Amphibia > Anura > Hylidae > Phyllomedusa > Phyllomedusa bahiana. The sequence continues at coordinate 10,985 of JAODAL010030704.1, forward strand.
CACCTGCTATTCAATATGCCTCCAATATTAGTGCAAATGGTATATATACAACGGTATGCTTCCGTAATAAAACATATACATTTTTATTCAAATCTTACATAAAAATTTTGAATGTCCAGTGTAAACAGATTCCACACTTCACTTTCTATATATTGTATTATCATTTATCATTCACCTGGTGGTTCATTGAAGTATCTCCTTTACTTTGCGTAGTCGCATGGGAGATTCCGTCCGAGGTGGACTTGTTGCATCCAGCGTCTGTGCTGTGTGAGCCTTCCTCATCACCTCACCTCTCAAACAGCGCTACGTCTCGCGACGTTTCGAGAGCTACACGCCCTCTTTGTCAAGCATGCTGGATGCAACAAGTCCACTCCGGGCGGAATCTCCCATGCGATTACGCAAAGTAAAGGAGATACTTCAATGAACCACCAGGTGAATGATAAATGATAATACAATATATAGAAAGTGAAGTGTGGACTCTGTTTACACTGGACATTCAAATTTTTATGTAAGATTTGAATAAAAATGTATATGTTTTATTACGGAAGCATACCGTTGTATATATACCATTTGCACTAATATTGGAGGATTATCTGGGATCATTTTATCAGCAAGTGATTGTGTAAGTACTCCTTGTCTTACTCCTAGCTGTAAAATCCTGTTTAAAGTTGCACTAAATCTGGGAGTAGGATCGCTAGTAAGTGGAATATACGTGCTTTGATTGGCTAGCACTTGTAAATTGCACATTCTATACAATTCTGTATCCAACAGAACGATACCTCCTCCCTTGTCTGCACTCCGTATTGTGAGATCATAATTGTTTTGTAATCCATGCAGTGCTAGCTCCTCTTTTTTAGTTAAATTTTTATGTCGATTAGATGTAATTTGAGTACTTTGATCTTTTAATCTAACTAAATCCTCCTCTACTCTACCTTGGAATAAATCCAGAGTAAATGGCCTAGAATTGACTGGGTAAAAGTCAGAATTTTTAATAAAGAAGGAAGAAGATGAAGATATAGAGGAGTCAGAAAGCATTATGTTATTAGTTTCACTTTGCAAATCCCTCAAAAAAGCCGCACTTTTTAATTCTTTGAATGTTGGAATCAGAGACTCTTTGACTATGATATTTTCAGATGGAACAGTTTCAGTCCTTTCTTCTTTATTGATTTGTGAAAAATGATTAATTAACGTAACCTGTCTCGCAAACCTGTTGACATCAAGCAATGTCTCATAGACTTTGAAATCATACGTCGGACAAAAGCCGAGGCCCTTGGACAGTACTTGTAACTGATCCGAAGAAATGACTTTGGCAGAGAGATTAATTATAGGGGAGGCTGACTCCGGGTTCTGCGTTGATCCCAGAAGATGTCCATGTTTCGCCCTGTGTTTCCTCCCCGCCCTCCGTCGCCGTTTTTTATCTCGATGTTGTTTTAGCGCGTTTGCCACCTCTACCACCTCCTCGTTTTGCTGTATTTTCAACTGGCTCCCCCCTGGTATTAATGGGATTTCTCACGTTCTCATTCAAAGGATGTGTATATCCTCCTCTAACCTTAATACATGTTAGGTGCGTTATTTAAGTTCCCTAATGCGCCAAACACATAGGCGAGGGACGGGACTTTACACACCATTTATAATCGCACAAAAACCACTTTCATACATCAGGCGCATTATACAATGAAAACGAGACTCAACTATTCATTTTGACGCGCCTTCCTTCATACATGTCGCCCTAGGTGTGAGGGCCCTGCTCCCAAGAGCTTACAATCTATTAGGGTATGTTCACACGGCTTATTTTGGGGCGCATTTTGCCGCGTATTTGCGCTCTAATATGGGCGAGATGCGCCCCGTAATTACGGTAATCCACAGTTATCATAGAGAACTATGGATTACGCCTCGTCCCACCCGCGCATACAATACGATCGTATTGTATGCACGAGGAGATAAGTGACGTCATTTATTCGCGGCGTGTGAGTAATGCATGTCTATGGGGCCGGCACCCCCGCACCTCGGGAGTATGTGCTGATCAGTACAAGCTCCCGAAACACACGAAGTATTGCGGCGTGTACTGTACGCGCTGCAATACATCATGTGAACATACCCTTAGGGTGTATGGGTCAGAAGTGCTCGGCTTGCATATTGGTTCAGCCATGTTACATAAATATGCGGTAGTTTACAGAAACATAAGACTCAATGGGAAATATATGCAAACGTTAGGCTCTACATCTGCATACGTTATATATTGAAGAAAAATGAATAGGGCCTTATAAATGCACATCGTTGGATGGAGTCTGTTGCAGATTTGGCACCAGCTGCAAGCTATACCTCTGGATCAGAGGCGTAACTTGAAGCTCCGGGGCCCTAGTGCAAAAAGTGAAATGGGCCCCCCATCTACCAGGTGTCACCTACAATGATGGTATCTTCTTATGAAGCAGAAGGGTTTTTGGGGCCCCCTCAGGCTGCAGGGCCTGGTAGCAACTGCTACCTCAGCACCCTCTGTAGCTACGCCCCTGCTCTGGATGTAAGGAAAACAGCGCAGATAAGTCACTATCGGTATATAACGCATGGATCCCACTGAACGGCCCTCCATCCTGTGTGCACAGTCACACTCACTTCTGAGAATCTCAGAGGCTCTGTAACCACCGAGTCACCCACAAGCCTTGCAGTGCTTCTATTAATAGCATTCACCGCCACTGCACCGTCAGCCTTATCTGATGCTGCACCGTCACAGTGCACCGAATCAGAAGAACTATCAACACAGGAACTGAGGTGTAGACACTTCTGAAGAAACCCTTATCTTGCGTGAGTATGGGAAGAAAACCCAATTTATTCTACTGAACTGCTGATTGTGGTACAAAAAAATATGATGTGTTAGTGTCACTAGCTACAGGCCCCTGTTCCTAGCTACAGCCAGTAGCTCTGAAGCCTGCAGAACTGTGAATGCAGCTCTGGAGTATAATAAAGACTGTAAATTGGGATTAGTATGAGTACAGTATTGCTTTTACAAAGTGACTCAGCTCTTCACTTAGTTTTAGTCTCCACTAAAAATGGATTCAAATGTGAATGTAAGACGGAAGCTGCGGTGGAGGCTTTATGGCAGCTACTTACATGAGCACTGGTCGTCTGTCAGCTCCGTGTCACTTTCCGTCCACATCAGTTTTTCTCCAGAGTCGTCGGCACAGAAATACTTGTTGGTTGCTGCATCTCGCTGGGACGGAAGGAACTGTCCTCGATCGTCGCATCGTAGACCTCGCTCATTCCTCTGGCATCTGGTGACACCTGACATAAAAATGGAATATTTCCATTATATATTACTAGTCCAATGGGTGTCCCTGTTTTAGACAAGAAACTGAGACACGGTGGCATGAAGCGGTTATTGGGGGGTCTCACATTCATCTGCCAGACTGTGGCTTCAAAAACCATCCTCCCAGCATTAATATGCATTTCATGGACAGCCCATTGATTACAATGAGAGCTGTGCAATACTTCATTTCACCTGTGGAGGCACTGCAGGGAAATTAAACACTCTCTGACTGGTTCCTCCACAAATTGCAGCTGATCGTTGAAGATCTCCATAATCAAACACCATGATATCAGTTTAAAAGGTAGGTCCAAAGTGGAGAACTCCTTTAACCAAAGCAGACAGCCATTACAAAAAAAATAGGTCGCTCTGCAGAGCTATAGTGTGTCTTGACTACACAGAAAACCAACAGCAGTACTTTACTGATGACTGCTGTGCTTACACATACATGTATAGCATGTAGTTACAGTGTACAGCACCTGCAGGCACTCCAGGACATGTCAGAAGTAGGATCTCAACATCAGTGTATTAAAGGGTTATTCTCATCAGGTAGTGTCACAGTCAGCTTTTCTTTCACTTTGCTTCGTCAGGCTGTGGGAGGTTCTCTAGCAGTAATTAGCATTTTCATCTTCCCTGTAACTAGCTGAGTGTTACACTGAAAAGTGCAGGAGACTTAACCTTCAGTAAACAAGCTACGTGTTGTGAGGAGTGAAAACAATTGCTTGTCTGTAAACAAAAGCTAATCTTGTCAGAGCAAAGTAGTCTGTGGGGAATAAGCAAGGACTTTGGTGACTCCCTGCTCTAGTCAGATTACAGAGTTATGGTCCGGTAATCACAGAAACCTATGTGCACTCAGAGCAGATACAATCTCTGTTATCTCCTGACTGAAGTAAAACCAAAAGACCAATGTATTTAGAAAAGTCTTCAATTACCTGTCCCTACATGTTGAAAGCTAATCTTTGTAGTGTGCAAACCCCTTTAAGGACTTCATTGCAACCTTCAGGACCACCTATACAGGCTAAATGCTGGACTATAATGAAAATTCCTATAAATCCAGCAATGGACTATGTTGCTTGCAAGCCCTATTCTGGATTATTTACAGGGGTACTCCTCATTTTCATATTTCCTGTTACAAAAATTCTAAGAGTAGGTTCTCTGTTCCAGATCCTCACCTTTTGGGCAGAGTAGATCATGATTATAAAGAGCGTCTCTTACTCTGGAGGACTTGTCCTGTCCTGCATAACACAGAAATCACATTGATTTGAACGGGTACTGTGTAATGTCTGATTGCCCTTCTGGTGGCGCTGCAGGGAAGTTGTATACATACTGCCAGATTTCCCCTTGCCATGAACTTATTGTCAAAGGACTCTTCTAAGAAGTAGGGATTGTCAGAAGTGCAGAAACCCTTTGACCCCAAACAGGACTTAGGGAGTCTAGAGCAGGGTCACTCACTGAGCTCGCTCCATCCATGATGGGTGCTGTTTGTTGGATACAGTCATCACCCGCCACTAGCTGCAGGGATCAGAGACCGCTCCAATCCCAGCTATTTAACCACTTGGACGCTGCGGTCAATAAGACAGTGCTCCTTACACAATGGGGTCTCGGTCTCTTATGGCCCCAAAGATGCGATATCAGGGTGCTGCTCATCTGCCTTGGCAGCCAGAGGCCTAATGAAGGCCACATTGGCTGTAATAATTGTACTCCTGTAGTAATAGGGAACTACTAATAATCCTATATGCAGCAGTACATCAGTACTAGTAGTAAAAGCAATCAAGTAACTGCATGTTCAAGTCCCCTAGAGAACTAATTGTTAATGTATGAAAAAAAAAATGGTGTGGAGGGGGGGGGGGGGGATGTAAAAAAAAAAATCAGAGCACCTTACTTACCGTTTACTATAAAGGGATAAAAGAAACAATAAAAAGATTAATATATTTAGTATCATCGTGGCTATAAAATCAAATCTAACATATTGCCAGAATTTGGGTTTTTTAGTCATTCTGCCTCCGAGTAAAAATGAAAGAAAGAAGGATCCTGCAGACGCATACATTCCGATGAAAACTACACCTCCCCCTGCAAAAAGCAAAGCATTATACAGCGCTACCAGAGGAAAACGAGAGAAATTATTGATTTCTGCAAAGGAAACTTTTTTTTTGTTTGTAAGGTTTTTGTTATTTTTTAACTTCTCACCGCTGCAGCCAGTGTTGGCCTCCCTGACAGAGCCGCATTTTTTTGAAATCTGACATGTGACACTTTATGTGGGAATAACTTTTTGATACTTTTACCTATCCAACAGACTGTTTTCATGTGACACATTGTGCTTTAAGTTAGTAAAAAATTTTAGTCCAAAAGGTCCTTGTTTATTTTTGAAAAATTTCAAAATATAGTGAAAATTTTGAAAAATTTGCCATATTCAAAGCTAAAAAATTTCTACGTGCAAGACAGGTAGTTATTCCACACAAAATATTTTATATACTAGCATCTACCATATGTCTGCTGTAGGTTGGCATCATTTCTTAAATGTCTTATTTTTTTACAGGATTAGGGGGCTTAAAATTTTGTAGATATTTTTCACATTTTCAAGAAAATAGGTAATATAGATTTATTTAGGGACCAGTCTAGTTTTGATGTGGCTATTGGACTTTGGGCTCTCAATTTAATTACGATTTTCTTTAGGTGCCATTTCAGGTTTGCGGATACCCTAATGTGCTTAAACTTAATAAACCCACACCCCAAAAAAAAAACATATTGGACACTACATCCCTTAAAGAGGTTGTATCATTACATTAAATGGTCTTCAGAATAAGGGGACAGTGAAAACAAGCAACTTTGCAAATGGATGTCATTAGCAAAGCTGTCTTGTTTTCACAGTCTGCCTTATCTTCGTTTTGTGTAAACACTGTTCCCCAGGGCCGGTCGGATCCCACCTCATTGCATTTCATTGGCTGACGGCTCTACTAATTTAGATTCTGTCTGGCCCCGGTCTTATTCATGTGAGCATGCATTTCTGCCTCTCTCACTCAAAATAATGGGCCGGCAACATTTCGCTCAGCACAGCCAGCAGCTCCACAGTAACACTGCAGCTGCTTCTACACTCAGAAAACAGCAGAATTGTGCCCGGTGCCTAATGCTCCTGCGTATAAACATAGAAGGGAGACAGATCTGTGCTGCTCTGGATGAGTTCATAGAAAACTGGATTCAACTGTAACAAACCTCCAGCTGTGAGAAGAGAAGAGATCAGTGCTCTGAGTCCATCGAAGACTGTCTAGACTGAATGCAGGGCTGTGGTATGTAAACAGCTCTTACAAAATAAGACTGCATAAGGAGAAGAATGACACAGTGACATGTGGCCTCAGACAGAGGAGGGGGGAGCAGGGATGTGCTATCCCCTCCCACTTATCTCAAACAAACACACTGACTCGGGAGCGAGCACAAACAGTGAAGGGGGGGGGGTGATGTCATCCCCCTTCAGTTAAGAAACACCCAGCTGGTAGGGGAAGAAACGCCCCTGGATTTGAGGAACTGAGAAAATGAAGCTACAAGAAAACAGTCGAACTGATGAAGCGATACATCCCCTTTAAGGAATATATCCAGGGGTGCAATGAGTATATCGACCCCACAAGTGTTTCTCAATTTTTTTTTACCATTCGGCTGTGAAAATGAAAAATGTATTTTTTTCCAACAATCTGCAATTTTAGCTGAAAGTGTTTACTTTTTACAAGGAATCCTAGATTAAAAGCATCCCAAAATTTGTTACACAATTTCTTCCAAGTTCAACAATACCTTATATGTGGGTGTAAACTGCTGTTTGGGTACATATCAGGGCATGCGAGGGAGGGAGCGTTATTTGGCTTTTGGAACGCAGATTTTGGTGGGTGCCATGTCGGATCTGCAGAGCCCCCAAAATACCAGAACAGGTGACGCCTATGAAACTATGAAACTTACAAACTATAAGTCGCCCCATTTTGAATTCAACACCCCTCATGGATCTAATTAAGGGGTGTATTGTGCATTTTGGATGCACAGGTGATCCATAGTTTTTTTTTAGCATTGGGCAATGAAAATAGTGGGAAAAAAACATAGTAATGCCATTGTTTTTTGGGCTTCATTTTTACAGCGTTCGCCTTGCGGTATAAATATCATGTTGGCTTTACTCAGCAGGTCGATACAGCGATACCCAAATTGTATATTTTTTTATGTTTTACTGCTTTTGACACAATAAAAACTATTTTATAGGGTAGGTCATTGCGCACACATCAATACCACACATGCATACTTTATTTTTTATCTTATTTAGGGCGATTGGTGTCTGGAAAGGGGAAAAGGGCGGCGTACATGTTTTATTTTATTTTTTGTGTTTGACTTTTTTTTTTTTTTTTTTTGCTTTTTTTTGCACTATTTTACATTTTGTTTTTACTTGTCACCATAAGGGACTTGCATCACTGATCTTTAGACCACTGTAAGGGTATGTTCACATGGCTTATTTTGAGGCTTAATACGTGGCGAGATGCATGCCGCAATTACGCTAATCCATAGCTCTCATAGAAAACTATGGATTACGTCTCGTCCACCCGCGCATACAATATGATCGTATTGTACACGTGGGCAGATAAGTGACATGTCAATTATTCACGGCGATTAAGCGCCACGAGTAATGCATATCTTTGGGGCCGGCCGGCTGCCGGATCCCCCGTGCTTTGGGCAGAGCGCTGATCAGCGCGACTCCCAAAACACCTGGCATATTGCGCCGTGTACTGTACGTGCCGCAATTACGCCGTGTGAACATACCCTTAGGGTGCTTTCACACAGTGCGTTTTTGATGAGTTTTTTTGTGCAGGAAGGCACAGCAATTAATGCTGTACATTGCTACACAAAAATTGCGTCAAAAATCGATTTTTACCGCGATTTTGTGCCAAGTTTTTTGTGCAGCAATGTACAGCATTAAATGCTGTGCCTTCCTGCACAAAAAACCACATTAAAAAACGCATCAAAAACGCACTGTGTGAAAGCACCCTTACAATGGAGAGCAGTACACAGCAGTACTGCTGTGTACTGCTCTCCATGGCAACTGTCAATCAATATGCCCAGCCATGCCCACTGCGGACAGACGGGCATAGTGACATCACAGGCAGCCTGGGAGCCTTAGTTAGATTTCCAGGCTGCTAGGGAAGCCATTGACAGCCATGATTATATCGCAGTAGTGTCCATGGAGACAGAGGCCGAAGTGAGCTCTGGTAGTGGGCAACACAGCGTGGAGCCAGCTATAATATACAGCTGGTGCCATGCTGCAATCATGCCAGCTCCTGACGTACCTGCATGTCAATTTGCAGGAAGCCTTACCTGCCTATGATGTATGGATATTGATAAAGGGTTAAAAAAAAGCATTTAAAATATGATAAAAACTAGCTAAATCTGGTATCACCAGAATCGTGCAGAATAAAGATTTGTACCAAACATTGAATGGCAAAAAAAGCAAACCCCTACGAAAATGGTGCAAATGCTTTTTTCACATTCCACCCCACAAATAACCTTTTGTGGGTTTTTCAATACATTCTAAGAAATGGAAATGGTAGCAATAAAAAGAATACCTTATTCTGCAAAAAAATAAGCCCTCAAATGTCTATGTTGACAGAATGGTGTTTTTTAAAAAAAATAAAGGTTATGACCCTTAGAAGCCAAAAAGGAAAAAATAAAAAAACAAAAATCCGAAAATAGAGTTAATGTAATTTTAGTGCAATTTTATGAATTTTCCCCACAAACCTCCCTGCTCTGCATCGTGATCTGCACAACGTCATGTATGAAGCACAACGCCCCGGCCGGCTGTCACACACATTTATTTCTGTCTTCCACCGAGCGAGGGGAGAACAGCTCAGTCGCAGATTTGTCACTGCTTCCAAAAAGTGTAACCAACATGTGGGGTCCACGAAGTATAAACACGTATCTGTTTGTTTCCACTTCAATAAATGTAACAGAAACAGTTCATTAGTTTTTGCCGACAAAGCACATTGGAGCATATTGAACGGATTTGCTACATTGTAACAAGATTCTTCAAATGTGGCAGATGGGCCTTAAAGGGACAGTACACTAAAGGGTTGTGCAGGATTAGAAGAACGTGACTGCTGTCTTCTACAGTGTCACACCGATCCATGGTTGAGCGATGAGATCAGCTGCTGAAGTCAACGGGGTCCGTCAGGTTTCAGCCACGGTGTCCATCGTTCTAACGGAAAAAATAGCGCAGTATTCGCTGCTATTTTTTTTTGCAGTTCTCAATGGAATCTGTGAGCTAGTGGCATGGCTCGTGTTTGCAGCCGTAGGTGCGCCCACGACCAGCATCTCGTTCTTCTCTCATGTGCTGAGCTCCCTTTCCATTCCTCCTGCTGGCTTAGGCTGCTTTCACACAGCGCAGTTTTGGTGCAGTTTTAACTGCGCTCCAATGAAACTGCTTTTATTACCAGCAAACTTTTTGAACTTATCTAAGCTGTATGGAAAGGGAGTAATCAATTAGTGTGATTGTATCCACCAGACTTCAAACACACTGATTGATGACTTACTTGAAACACCTTTCTGAACAATTTAGAAAACTGAGAGAAGCTTGCTGGTAATAAAGGCAGTGTAATTGGAGCGCAGTTAAGGCCATGTTCACACGGCTTAATCCAGGACGTAATTCGGTCCGTAATTACGCACCGGAGTGCGCCTATTACGGGCTGAAAACGTCCTGGTCATTACGGTAATCCACAGTTCTCATATAGAACTATCGATTACGTCTCCTCTCCCTGCTCGGCGAATACGCAGAGGGGGGAGATAATTGACATGTCACTTTCTAGCGGCGTATACGCGCCGCTAGTAATGATTGTCTATGGCCCGGCGAGGTGCCGGTCCCCCGCTCCCGCACCCCCCCCGGCCACACGGCGTAATTGCGGGGCGTAATTACATCCCGCAGTTAAGCCATGTGAACATAGCCTAAGAGTGCACCAAAACTGCGCTGTGTGAAAGCAACCTTAGGGTATGTTCACACGATGTATTGCGGCGCGTACAGTACGCGGCACAATACATCGTGTGTTTCGGGAGCTCACGCTCAGCAGCGCGTACTCCCGAGGCGCAGGGGGCTGGCAGCCCACCGGCCCCATAGGCATTCATTACTTGACATGTCACTTATCTCCTTGCGCGTACAATATGATCGTATCGTACGTGCGGGGGACGAGGCGTAATCCATTGTTCTCTATGAGAGCTATGAATTACCGTAATTATGGGGCGCATTTCGCCACATATTAGGCGCAATACACGGTTAAATACGCAGCAAAATGCGCTCCAAAATAAGCCATGAGAACATACCCTTACTACTCTCTAAGGCATGCTCGCATCTGTACCTGCTCTGATTTCACCCCTTAAGGGTGCTGTCACACGGTGCGTTTTTGATGCGTTTTTTTGTGCAGCAATGTACAGAATTAATTGCTATGTCTTCCTGCACAAAAAATGCATCAAAAATGCACTGTTAAGCCAAATGCCTGATAAGTACTTAATGACAAGCACACTGTTTTATGTTTTCGATCACGCAGTTGTATGAGGCCTCGTTTTATTCGGGACAAGTTGTACTTTTTGGTGGAATAGTTTAAGTTCACTTACAAATTATTGCAGAGTTTTTTTAAATTTTTTTGCAATTTTTGGGGTTTTTTTTTAAACATTTTTCTAAACCATTCACATTTCACACTTAATAACTTTTTAGATTAATTCTACAGGTTATTACGGTAGTGTGGATACCAAATATGTGTAGGGATTTTTTGGGTGTGTAATATATACAAAATTATTTTTATTAAATATTTATTTTTATTTTATTATTTTATTTTTTCTACACTTTTGTATGTTTTTTTTTACATTCCATGAAGGGAGAACTGTTTTACATTTTTTTACACCATTCACATTTCACACTTAACTTGTTAGATGAATTCCACAGGTTATTACGGTCGTGTGGATACCTAGTATGTGTAGGGTTTTTTATGTGTAATGTTCTTTTATTAAATATTTATTTATATTGTATTTATTTTTTTCTACACTTTTTTATGTTTTTTAAAAATTTTTAAAATCCCATAAAGGAAGAACTTTTTTACATTTTTTTTTTTTTACACTTAGTAATGTATTAGCATATTCATATATGCTAATACATCAGAATCTGTGTCGGTTTGACACAGGCAGCGGTCAGGGCAGCACACAGTCTGCCCTGATTGCAGACTTGTTATACAGACACATACAGCCCTGAGGCTACTCTAGGTCCCCAGGGCTGACTGCACAGCCATTCCCAGGGCTCTGTTGGGTCACCGGGTGTTCCGATCACCCGACAGAGCAGGGGAAAGCCCTCACGAACAACGGCAATCAGAGGGTTAAGTGCTGGGGAGCGGAGGTTTCCCCCGCTCCCCGGCGCTTGCAGAGGCTGTGCTGGGAACAGGGCTGTGAAGTACAGCTCTGTTCTCAACGCTGCTGCGGCGCCGGGAGCCGCAAACCCCGATATCTGCAGTGATGTCAAAATATGGCAGGTGGTCGTTAATGTGTTAAAGGGTTTTTCCAGGGCTTTTAAAATTCTCCTTACCACCTCCTCCTGGGCTAAAATAGAAAATTACCCCACACTTACCTCTCCCATCACCACTGCTCCAACACTGCTAGACCTCCAGGCTTCTCCTACGAGCCCTCACTAATGACGTCACATCTATGAATCACATGATGAGGCAACCAATCTATGGCCTCAGAAGTCACATGTCTGCATGTACATCATGTGACCATACTGGTCAGTGATTGGCTGCATCATCATGTGATCAATGAACGTGATGTCATTAGTGAAAAATTGGGGGAACACTAGAGCTCTAATTAGAGATAAGTATGGGGTAATGTTCTATTTTAAGGGAAGTGGTAGGAAGAATTTTAAACATCTTGGAAAACCCCTTTAAAGGGCTCTGCCTAAGAGCTGTTCCTCTACTTCACCTTAGCAAGGTTGTAGTGTATTGTTGGTGTTTCTACCTCACTCTGAGCTAAGTTTCCGCTTGTGTCTTTCCAGTATCAACCCCTGGCTATTTCTGACCCCTTCATAATTGCTCTCCGCCTATCCTGACCTCCGGCTTGTGACCCCTTTATAACTGTATGCCACCTGCCCTGAACTCCGGCTTGTGACCCCTTTATAACTGTATGCCACCTGCCTTGACCTCCAGCTTGTGACCCCTTTATACCTGAATGCCACCTGCCCTGACCGGCGGCTTGTGACCCCTTTATAACTGGATGCCACCTGCCCTGACCGCCGGCTTGTGACCCCTTTATAACTGTATGCCACCTGCCCTGACCTCCGGCTTGTGACCCCTTTATAACTGTATGCCACCTGCCCTGACCTCCAGCTTGTGACCTATTTACAACTGGATGCCACCTGCCCTGACCTCCTGCTTGTGACCCATATATAGGACTGAGTGCCGCCTGCCCTGACCTCCTGCTTGTGACCCATATATAGGACTGAGTGCCGCCTGCCCTGACCTCCTGCTTGTGACCGCTTTATAACTGTATGCCACCTGCCCTGACCTTCGGCTTGTGACCCCTTTATAACTGTATGCAACCTGCCTTGACCTCCGGCTTGTGACCCCTTTATAACTGTATGCCACCTGCCCTGACCTCCGGCTTGAGACCCCAGTAGTGCTGTATGCCACCTGCCCTGACCTCCGGCTTGTGACCCCTTTATAACTGTATGTCACCTGCCCTAACCTCCGGCTTGTGACCCCTTTATAACTGTATGCCACCTGCCCTGACCTCCGGCTTGTGACCCCTTTATAACTGTATGCCACCTGCCCTGACCTCTGGCTTGTGACCCCATTATAGCTGTATGCCACCTCCCCTGACCTTCTGCTTGTGACTGTCCTACATCTCTGCATAAAAAACGAATAAAGCAGCACTGGAAAATCTTAAATATGAGTGCAAGTCCAAAGACCCCGTCCACGGGTCAATATTAGTCTCCAAAAATAGATCCAGACAGCACTTCAACTTTAAAGCGGTTTATTTCCACCCAAACCATGCAAAGCAACGTTTCTCATACGGAGCCTTTCTCAAGCAAAGTATAGTGTTCCACAAAGTATTTAAATACAAGTGCATTAATCAAACAAGTGAATACATATGTGTCAATAAACAAAAGAATATTCCATTAGTCAGTGTTACATAGTAATAAATCAAGTGCATACAAACATTATACAATGTAAATACCTATATCCATTAGACATGTGTATTAACCGCCACACAATGAATCTCGGCGTTCTCTGCCTGTTACTGCGCATGTCAGGGGAGCTAGTATCGCGGGATTACGCATCATGTCTGAACAACGGAGAGGAATCTCACGCATGCGCACTGAATAATTTTAATATATCAGAGCCATTCAACTCACTGGCATTGTGACAGCAAGCTACATTCATAAACACTCCTTAAACTCCGCTAAACCACAAACCTCCACCATACTATGATGCAAACCACCAGTAAATAACCAATGGCTACATCACAGCATTGGAGTACAGCCACTAGAAACCTCGCGGTACCACCACGAGTTTCCAGGGATATAATGGGAATGTATTACACAGAGGCGCACATTTATACATATATAACAGCGCAACAAAGGAGTAAATTTATATATAATAACATGTAGCTATAGTTTAAGATATGATAATTCCTCCATCCGTCATAGTAATCATGCATCCCATTGATGTTTCAGCAGATCAGGTATGAGAAACGTCATGGTTCATCGAAGTATAATTTGGCATAATATTAAAATTCTTTTCTCTGTAAATAAAAAAATAAAAATTAATATCTCATAAATCAAACACTATACTTCAACATTTCCATATAGTGTAAAGCGGACGTAAGCAAGAGAACAAACAGGGATATACAAAATTCAACTCATCAATGGTAACACTTTAAATTCCAAATTTAACCCATTCGGGAATAACGTATTTAACTTAAAAATCCACTCTAATTCTTTTTTCTTAAGTTGCGATAAACGGTCTCCACCTCTCCTCAATTTAGGTACATGATCCACAATCGAAAATTTCAAATCCGTGATCTTATGTTCTTTTTCTACAAAATGTTTAGAGACAGGCAGATCTAATCTGCCCGTCCTAATCGTAGACTTATGTTTATTGATACGGGATCTACACTCCATGGTAGTTTCGCCTACATATAATAATCCACAAGGACATTGCAACACATAAATAACATAATTTGAACAGCATGTAAGATGATATTGAATTTTAAATGCTATTTTAGTAATAGGGTGTATGAAACTATTCCCCTTAACCAAAGAACTACAATTATTGCATCTAAGGCAAGCAAAGCAGCCATTTCTTATAGATTGTAACCTTAATTGATCATCTTTCTTAATCGATCCCAAATCTGTCCGAACCTGGCTATCCTTCAAACATCTTGACTTCCGATATGCCACACGAGGGGAGACCTTAAATTCTGGAATGTCTTGTAAAGTGTCACCCAAGATATGCCATTCACTCTGGATAATATCTCTAATTTTAGTACTTACTGGGGAATACAATGTAGAGAGAACAATTTTAGAATCCGTCTTAACTTCCTTTTTGTTTTTAATCAAATCCTTTCTAGTGAATTGTGTCACCTTATCTTTATGTTTATCAATCAAATTTCTTGGATAGCCTCGTTTCAGAAATGTATTACCCATATCATTCAATCTACCCTGTAAACGAACTCGATCTTGAACTATGCGTTTAACTCTCAACATCTGACTATAAGGCAAATTATTTAACAGGGATTTTGGATGAAAACTATCATATCTAACTAGACTATTTCTGTCCGTAGGCTTTACAAAAATGTCCCTAAATAGGTTATCTCCAACTCTATATACCAGAGTATCTAAAAACTGGAGAGAGTCATATGAAGATACCATGGTAAATTTAATGTCATGATCAATAGTGTTAAGGAACGAGAAAAAATCTTCAAGCTGTACTTGTGATCCTGTCCAGATAACAAAGATGTCATCTATGTATTGCCACCACCTCAAAATATATGAGAAGTGGGACGATCATAGACGCACATCTCCTCCAGATGAGACATTACTATAATCGCATATGTGGGTGCAAAATTAGACCCCATAGTGGTGCCCTTCTTTTGTATATACAGTATATCCTGAAATAAGAAATAATTCTCAGTCAGTATAATATTGAGAAGATTCATCAAAAATGAAATACATTGATCAGAATATTGTGATGTAAAAAGAAAATTTTCCACTGCTTGCATACCCCTGTCATGATTAATCGACGTATATAAATTAATAACATCGAAAGAAACTAATATACATGATTCTGGAACTTTAATTTCACTGATTTTGTTAAAAAAATCTGATGTATCTCTCAGGTATGATTTTGCAGATTGTGCATAGACTCTTAAAATTTTGTCTAAGAAAATGGCCAATGGACAAAAGATGGAACCCTGACTAGAGACTATTGGGCGACCAGGAGGGTTAGATAATGATTTGTGTATCTTAGGTAAACAGTATATTACCGGGGTAATGGGAAAATCAGTTATCAGATAATCCCCAAGTCTCCTATCAATAATATTAGATGACATAGCTCCTTCAACCAAATCTCTTATTTCTCGCCCCAAGTGAAATTTAGGATTTAGGAATGTGATCCTAAATTTCGCTTGGGGCGAGAAATAAGAGATTTGGTTGAAGGAGCTATGTCATCTAGCATTATTGATAGGAGACTTAGGGATTATCTGATAACTGATTTTCCCATTACCCCGGTAATATACTGTTTACCTAAGATACACAAATCATTATCTAACCCTCCTGGCCGTCCAATAGTTTCTAGTCAAGGTTCCATCTTTTGTCCAATGGCCATTTTCTTAGATAAAATTTTAAGCGTCTATGCACAATCTGCAAAATCATACCTGAGAGATGCATCAGATTTTTTGAATAAAATCAGTGAAATTAAAGTTCCAGAATCATGTATATTAGTTTCTTTCGATGTTATTAATTTATATACGTCGATTAATCATGACAGGGGTATGCAAGCTGTGGAAAACTGTCCTTATTACATCACAATATTCTGATCAATGTATTTTGTTTTTGATGAATCTTCTCAATATTATATTGACTGAGAATTATTTCTTATTTCAGGATACACTGTATATACAAAATAAGGGCACCGCTATGGGGTCTAATTTTGCACGCACATATGCAAATATAGTAATGTCTCATCTGGAGGAGATGTGCATCTATGTGTCGCCCCACTTCTCATATGTTTTGAGGTGGTGGCGATACATAGATGACATCTTTGTTATTTGGACAGGATCACAAGCACAGCTTGAGGATTTTTTCTCTTTTCTTAATACTATTGATCATGACATTAAATTTACCATGGTATCCTCACATGACTCTCTCCAGTTTCTAGATACTCTGGTATATAAAGTTGGAGATAACTTATTTACGGACATTTTTATAAAGCCCACAGACAGAAATAGTCTAGTTAGATATGATAGTTTTCATCCAAAATCCCTGTTAAATAATTTGCCTTATAGTCAGATGTTGAGAGTTAAACGCATAGTTCAAGATCCAGTTCGTTTACAGGGTAGACGGAATGATATGGGTAATACATTTTTGAAACAAGGCTACCCAAAAAATTTGATTGATAAACATAAAGATAAGGTGACACAATTCACTAGAAAGGATTTGATTAAAAAACAAAAGGAAGTTAAGACGGATTCTAAAATTGTTTTCTCTACATTGTATTCCCCAGTGAGTACTAAAATTAGAGATATTATTCTTAGTGAATGGCATATCTTGGGTGACACTTTACAAGATATTCCAGAATTTAAGGTCTCCCCTAGTGGGGCCTATCGGAAGTCAACATGTTTGAAGGATAGCCATGTTCGGACAGATTTGGGATCGATTAAGAAAGATTAACAATTAAGGTTACATTCTATAAGAAATGGCTGTTTTGCTTGCCTTAGATGCAATAATTGTAGGTCTTTGGTTAAGGGGAATAGTTTCATACACCCTATTACTAAAATAGCATTTAAAATTCAACACCATCTTACATGTTGTTCAAATTACGTTATTTACGTGTTGCAATGTCCTTGTAGATTATTGTATGTAGGTGAAACTACCATGGAGTGTAGATCCCGTATCAATAAACATAAGTCTACGATTAGGATGGGCAGATTAGATCTACCTGTCTTTAAACATTTTGTGGAAAAAGAACATAAGATCACGGATTTGAAATTTTCTATCGTAGATCATGTACCTAAATTGAGGAGAGGTGGAGACCGTCTATCTCAACTTAAGAAAAAAGAATTAGAGTGGATTTTTAAGTTAAATACGTTATTCCCGAATGGGTTAAATTTGGAATTTAAAGTGTTACCATCGATGAGTTGAGTTCTGTATAACCCTGTTTGTTCTCTTGCTTACGTCCGCTTTACACTATATGGAAATGTTGAAGTATAGTGTTTGATTTATGAGATATTAATTTTTATTTTTTATTTTACAGAGAAAAGAATTTTAATGTTATGCCAAATTACACTTCGACGAACCATGACATTTCTCATACCTGATCTGCTGAAACATCAGTGGGATGCATGATTACTATGACGATGGAGGAAATATGATATCTTAAACTATATGTTATAACTACATGTTGTTATATATAAATTTACTCCTTTGTTGCGCTGTTATATATGTATAAATGTGCGCCTCCGTGTAATACATTCCCATTACATCCCTGGAAACTCGTAGTGGTACCGCAAGGTTTTTAGTGGCTGTACTCCAATGCTGTTATAACGCAGGAGTGGATCCGCTGGGCCAACGCAAGTGATGATAGCTAAGCCACGCCAGAGAACGGAATCTAAGTAGCCCCCGGCTTTCACCAGAGCCCGCCGCAAAGCGGGATGGACTTGCTGCGGCGTGAGGCTACCAGGTCGTTACCCCTGACGTGACTGGCTTGCGATGGCGGCCGGGGTACAGCGTGGTGCAAAGACGTAATCCAGAGACGTAGTCGGGGACAGGCAGAAGGTCAGGGCAGGCGGCAGAGGTTCGTGGTCAGAGGCAGGCAGACAGTCAGGGCAGGTGGCAAACAGGCAAGGTCAAGAAACGTAAGCAGGCGGACTGGTACACGGGTAATCAGGACAGAACAGCAATACACTCTAGACGCAAGGTAAGCACACCAACAAACTGGCAAGGATTGCTCGGGGCGTGTACCTTATATAGGACCAGCGGCCATCAATAACCAATTAACGGCGCGCTGGCCCTTTAAATCCAGTCCAGCCATCGCACGCGTGCCTTAAGCAACGGGCACGCACGCGGTGGCTGTCAGAGCCGGAGACAGGAGTGGGGATTGGAGGGGTTACAGGTTTCCAGCCCGAAGCAGAAGACCACGGCTGCGGGCAGCCGCGGCACCCGCGCCGGACCCAGTAAACGCCGAGCGCCTTGACAGTACCCCCTTAGCTCTCCCCCTTCCTTTGGAATTTAGAGAGGAGATCAGGGACGGGTTTGGCCTCAGGTTCCTTGAGCGCTCCTCCGACCGAAGCCCTTCCAGTCAATAAGAAAAAACCGCTTCCCCTCACCGTCTTCTCCGCCAGCACTTGCCCTCAAAGATGTTATCTGTATTCACAAAGGAGAAGGCGAGACGGATCTAGGGAGAAGCGGTTCAGCACCACCGGCTTGAGGAGGGAAAACGTGAAACGCGTTCGGGATGCGTAGAGTCGGGGGCAAGCGGAGTTTATAGGAGACTGGGTTCAGTCGCCGAAGTACCACAAAAGGGCCCACGTACTTGGGCCCCAACTTGTAGCTGGGTACCTTAAAGGGATGTACTTGCGGACAACCAAACCTGTCTCCGGGCTCAAATAGGGGCGGGGGCCTACGATACCTGTCAGCCTGACGCTTGGTGCGGGAGAAGCCTAGCAGGGCCTGTCGTGTGAGTAGCCAGAGAGCCTTGATGACCTTGGGCATCCACGGCAGGGACAAGAGACGAGGTAGCTAGAGGGAGAGGTGGGCGGGGGTGTAACCCAAAGACGACAAAAAAGGTGGAGGCCCCAGGGATTCCGAGTCTAAAGAGTTATAAGAAAACTCTGCCCAGGGGAGAAGATTGGCCCAGTTATCCTGACGAGCGGACACAAAGTGCCGCAAGTAGGTGCCCAACACCTGGTTAACCTTTTTCTACCTCCCCGTTAGTTTGGGGGTGGTATGTAGATGAAAAATCCAGCTGAATCTGCAACTGACAGCACAGAGTCTGCCAAAATTTAGCGATAAACTGGACTCCCCTGTCAGAGACAATATGCAACGGGAGACCGTACAAGCGGAAAATATGATGGAAAAAAAGGGTTGGGCCAGTGGGGGCAGAGGGAAACCCCAGGCAGAGGATAAAGTGAGCCATTTTCGAGAAACGATCGGTCACCACCAGGTGCCCGTGTTTTCAGATGGGGGTGGGAGATCTTGACAAAGTCCGTGGCGACATGGGTCCAGGGTTTTTCCGGCACAGGGAGAGGCTGAAGAAGGCCCCGCGGGTTTGAGGCAGGAAACCCTTTTATTTTCGGGCGAGGAGGAGCAGGCCAGCACAAAGTCCCCTGACATCTTGAGCAAGAGTGGGCCACCAGTAGTAGCGGGAGACCAGCTGTAGAGACTTATGGACTCCAGGATCCCCAGCTGTTCGGGAAGAATGTCCCCATTTTCAAGATTCAAAGCCGCAAGGCAGGGGCAATACATCTTCCGGGGGGCAAATGTTGAAGATCCACGGGGCAGCCGTGACGACCGTTCAGGAGGGACTATGTGTGTGGAGGAGACTAAAGACCCACCGTATCCGAGGCAACGAGATAGGGCGTCGGCTTTGACGTTCTTCCGGCTGGCCGAAAGTGTAGCAGGAAGTCAAAAGGGCAAAAAGAGGGACCATTGGCCTGCCGGGATTCAGGCGTTGAGCGACTGCAGATATAGGAGGTTTTTATGGTCGGTGAAAATGTAAATTTGGGTGACAAAGCCCCCTCCAACAAGTGACGCCACTCTTTCTAAAAGCCAATTTTATGGCCAGTAACTCGCGATCCCCTATAGTATAATTTTTCCCCGGCAGGAGAGAAAGTCTTGGAGAAAAAATCCCACACTTTGCAGTTTACCCAGGAGGATCTCTGCAGGAGGGACAGCACCGGCACCCACCAAGGAAGCATCTACTTCCAAAAATGAATGGGTGGTTCGGGTCCGGGGAGACAAGACCGGAGCAGACGTGAATGCCGATTTGAGATGTTGAAGGCTTTTGAGCTTCGGGGGGCCAGGATTTGGGATTGCCGTTCTTCTTGTTTAGCGCCACCAGGGGAGCCACAAGCGTAGAGAAGTGGGGAATAAATTGTTTATAATATTTGGGCAAACCCCAGGAATCGTTGAATGGCCCAAAGGGCCCCAAACCGGTTGTGGCCACTGCAACACTGGGAGAGTTTTGAAGGATCCATCTGGAGGCCCTTATCAGAGACGATGTACCCTAAAAAGGGTAAGCTGGTACGTTCAAAGAGACACATCTCAGGTTTGGCAAAAAGCTGATGGGTGCGAAGTCGCCTGAGGACCTGGCGGACGTGGTGGCGATGAGTTCCAAGATCCGGAGAAA
Organism: Phyllomedusa bahiana; assembly: GCA_025379985.1. Lineage (NCBI taxonomy): Eukaryota > Metazoa > Chordata > Amphibia > Anura > Hylidae > Phyllomedusa > Phyllomedusa bahiana. Next base: position 31,895 of record JAODAL010030704.1, read on the forward strand.
AAATTAGAATATCGTCCCAAATAGACAATAACACAGCTGTAGAGTAGGTCCGGAAGATCTCGTTGACAAAGTCTGAAATACAGCAGGAGCGTTTTCAGAGACCGAATGGCATAACCAGATACTCGAAGTGGCCATCCCGGTATTAAACGCCGTTTTCCATTCATCGCCTTCTCGAATACGAATGAAATTATAAGCACCGTGTAGATCCAGCTTGGAAAATATTTTTGCGCCCCGCAGGCGGTCGAAGAGTTCGGAGATCAAGGGCAGCGGGTAGCGGTTTTGTTATAGTAATTTTATTTAAGCCCCGATAGTCGATGCAGGGGGGCCCCGGAGGAGAACCCCTGGGGGTTGAGTTGGGGTCCAACTGGAACCCCGTCGGCATAAGGCCCGGGGTGAGGGAGGAAGGCGTTGGGGTTCGGCCTGTCTCTCCGAAAAGACATCAGCAAAGTCCCAGTATGGCGTAGGTAGACCTGGAGGGCTTGGCAGACTTCAGGGAAGCGACCTGAGGAGCGAGTTCGGTGCAGACAGGCCCAACGTGAGTGACACGCGGACCCCAACGCATTTACTTCACCTGTGCTCCCAAACCAAGGTCGGGGTATGGTCCTGCACCATGGGAGGCCCAGAAGGATTTCGGAGGAGGAATCGAGGCAGGACAAGAAGTTGGCAACGTTTCCTTGTGAAGGGCCCCAATCTGCAAGAAGAGGGGGGGCCGTCGGAAGCGGGATAGCGTCCTTAAGGCATTTGCCACTGACCGAGGGGACGAACATAGTTTCTGCAACGGAATCACAGGGAGACGAAACCTGGTCACAAGTTCGTGGGTTATGAAGTTTCCTGCCCATCCAGAATCAATAAAAAGGGGGTTGGCCAGAAAGGTGCGGACCGGTGAAACGCCAATAAATACGGGCATGGTCAGACGGGGAGAGGCCGCTCTGACACTTTGAGTCGCCTCTCCTATGAGCCTAGGTGCGGAGTTTCCCGGTGCGCACCGACAGTCCCCAAAATGAATGGCCAGAACCGCCACAATAGAAGCAGAGCTGCTTCAGACGACGCTGAGAAACGTTCTCCTGGGACAGGTGGGCTCTCTCGACCTGCATAGGTTCCTCTTCAGAGGCCATCGGAGGAGGAAGAGGTGACAGCTGGAACGTGGGAGCCAAATGGGGGAAACGGCGTGGACGGACGGTTTCCCGTTGAAGGCGGAGCTCTTGTTGCCTTTCGGCGAAGCGAATATCCACTCGGGTGGCCAAATGGATTAGGTTATCCAAAGCGTGGTAGATCCCCCAGCGGCGAGCTCGTCCTTGATTCGCCCCTGAGAGGCCTTGCCAAAAAGTCGCCACCACGCTTCATTATTCCAGTCCAGCTCCGAAGCGAGAGTGCGAAACTGCACGGGAAAACTGGACGGGCTGTGGTGTCGCCCTGACGAAGCCGGAGCAGTGCTGCGGGAGCCGAAGAAAATACGGCCTGGTTCCTCAAAGACTGGCGGAAAACCCCCCGGAGGAAGGTTTGGAGGTCCGCCGTCAGAGGATCCCCTCGATCCCATAGTGGGTAGCCCAAGCCAAGGCTTTCCCGACAAGAGGCTGATAATGAAGGCACCTTGGCTCGCTCTGTAGGGGAAATTTGGGGCCCCATCATCTCAAGGGGGATGGAGCATGGCTGATGAACCCCCGGCACTTCTTGGGATCTCCATCGTAGCGAGAGGGGAAATGGCCGATGCAGGCGGGGTCCCGAAGCCGGAGCAGGTAAAGCAATGGATGCCGAGCAACAGATGCGGTGCGGGGGGCAGCCGGTGGAGGCAGACAGGTCGCAAGGTTCTGCATCATGGCCGCTAGCTGGTCGATACGTTGACTCTGCTGGGCGACAGCTGTAGTGATGTCTCGGAGACCAGGCAGAGGTACCCTGGCGGAATCCATGGGGCCAGTTGTACTGTAACGTGGAGTGGATCCGCTGGGCCCAAAGCAAGCGGTGATAGTTTAAACCACGCCGGGAGGAGTCAAGTAGCCCCCGGTTTTCACCAGAGCCGCCGCAAAGCGGGGTGGACTTGCTGCGGCGTGAGGGTACCAGGTCGTTACCCTGACGTGACTGGCTTGCGATGGCGGGCCGGGGTACAGCGTGGTGCAAAGACGTAATCCAGAACGTAGTCGGGGACAGGCAGAAGGTCAGGGCAGGCGGAGAGGTTCGTGGTCAGAGGCAGGCAGACCCGGGCAGGGCAGGGGCAAACAGGCAAGGGCAGGAAACGTAAACAGGCGGACTGGTACACGGGTAATCAGGACAGAACAGCAATACACTCTAGACGCAAGGTAAGCACACCAACAAACTGGCAAGGATTGCTGGGGGCGTGTACCTTGTATAGGACCAGCGGCCGTCAATAACCAATTAACGGCATGCTGGCCCTTTAAATCCAGTCCAGCCGTCGCGCGCGTGGCTTAAGCAACGGGCACGCGCGGCGGATGTCAGAGCCGGAGACAGGAGCGGGGACTGGTGAGTACGGGGTTTCCAGCCCCGAAGCAGAAGGACCATGGCGAGCTGCGGCGCCGAGCGCCGCGACAGCTATGATGTAGTTTTGAGGAGTGTTTATGAATGTAGCTTGCTGTCATATTGCCAGTGAGGTGAATGGCTCTGATATATTAAAATTATTCAGTGCGCATGCGTGAGATTCCTCTCCGTCGTTCAGACATGATGCGTAATCCCGCGATACTAGCTCCCCTGACATGCGCAGTAACAGGCAGAGAACGCCGAGATTCATTGTGTGGCGGTTAATACACATGTCTAATGGATATAGGTATTTACATTGTATAATATTTGTATGCACTTGATTTATTACTATGTAACACTGACTAATGGAATATTCTTTTGTTTATTGACACATATGTATTCACTTGTTTGATTAATGCACTTGTATTTAAATACTTTGTGGAACATTATACTTTGCTTGAGAAAGGCTCAGTATGAGAAACGTTGCTGTGCACGGTTTGGGTGGAAATAAACCGCTTTAAAGTTGAAGTGCTGTCTGGATCTATTTTTGTTTCCTACATCTCTGCCTGTCCATTCTGTACCATGCCTAGTCGTCACCACGAGTGACCACATTGTGTGTTGCCTACAGCAGAGTCCAAGCCCCCATGCATTTGTTAAGTTTAAGACCAGGGACTCCTTAGACTTGTCTTATGCCCAAACCTATAGCCAACACAGAGGACATGCACCTGTCCATGGAAGTTGTGAATGAATCCTGATATGAATCTAGCCTAAGCTGGAGAGTTATGACTGTAACAGGGCACCTTAAAACCTGCAAAAAGTGGAGTGGAGAGCACCGCAAGGGAGAGACTCAATGTAGAGTGAAAGGTCTGCCCTGGCATACAGCCCTGGCTGTGACTAGAGCACCGCTGGGAGGACAGTGTGAACAGGACAACCCAGCAACAACCGCCATCCACCAACTATTAACCTGTTGTAAACATATCATCCAAAAGTATGTTTGCAAAATCTCTAGGGAAGAGAACCAGGTCTCTGGTGCCACCTATTCGAAGTAGCTTCCCTTAAAGTCACATCCAACACATTAAAGTATCTTGAAACATGACTGGAGATTTTAACCCAAGCCAGTAACTCCTCCACATGGGGAGCATCCCAGCCTCACACAGTTGTTTCGGGCTTTTTGCTATTTATCCGTGCAGAGCAGGGTTCTGGCTGCTTGGATGAGAGGACTTTGATGTATTTCTTAAGGGGTAAGGTTTCTCCTTAGGAAGATGCACCATAAAGGTATATGTACACTTACAGGCCATGCAATGCTCCATGGGAAACATTAAAATAAGCTCTAGGGAAGTGAGCCAGTATTCCACCTATTGTAACAGCTATCTGTAGATAGTAAACTCCCAGTACGGAGAAGCAACTAGCTTGGCTTAAACTCCCATTGCCATTGAAAACCTCGGTCAATACAATATAACGTGAAATTTGCTCCATGGTTTGTCAGTAGGAAGATATACTTACAGTGGTCACGGCTATAAGCTCCAGAGTAGAGGGTGATAGTGCCCAGCGGGCAACGAAGGCATTTGCTTGTGCCGGCTTTTTCTTGATATGATCCAACAGGGCAAGGTGTGCAGTCCCCATCTCTAGAGTAACTTCCAGCTGGACAGATCCCTGTGAAGAGACACAGCTCAGTCTCATTATACGCTGTGTATTATGTGCAGGCTTGGACTGATTTACAGGGGAATAGAGGAAATCCACCATGGGTCCCTGGGAATTGATAACCCCTGGGCATGGCAGGCCTTCAGCTGTTTTTTAGTTTAAAAAGCCAAAGAAAGAGATGCGGCATGCATGTGTCATGTGCAGTGTCTACAGTCATCTACAGTAGCTCTGGGGGGGGGGAATCAACTCCACTGGTGGCCCCAAGAATCAACTCCACTGGTGGGCCCCAAGAATCAACTCCACTGGTGGGCCCCAAGAGAATCAAATCCACTGGTGGGCCCCAAGAATCATCTCCACTGGGTGGGACCCCAAAAACATCTCCACTGGTGGGACCCCAAGAATCATCTCCACTGGTGGGCCCCAAGAATCAACTCCACTGGTGGAGGCCCAAGAATCAACTCCACTGTTGGGCTCCAAGAATCAACTCCACTGGTGGTCCCAAGAATCAACACATTGGTGGCCCCAAGAATCAACTCCACTGGGGGGCCCCAAGAATCAACTCCATTGGTGGGCCCCAAGAATCAAATCCACTGGTGGGCCCCAAGAATCATCTCCACTGGTGGAGCCCCAACAATCAACTCCACTAATGGGCCCCAAGAATCAACTCCACTGATGGGCCCCAAGAATCAACTCCACTGGTGGGCCACAAGAATCAACTCCACTGGTGGGCCCCAAGAATCAACTCCACTGGTGGGCCCCAAGAATCAACTCCACTGATGGGCCCCAAGAATCAACTCCACTGGTGGGCCCCAAGAATCAACTCCACTGGTGGGCCCCAAGAATCAACTCCACTGGTGGGCCCAATAATCAACTCCACTGGTGGGCCCCAAGAATCAACTCCACTGGTGGGCCCCAAGAATCAACTCCACTGGTGGGCCCCAAGAATCAACTCCACTGGTGACCTCAAGAATCAACTCCATTTGTGGCTCAAGAAACATCTCCACGGGGTGAACACCAACGAATCAACCCCACTGGTGGCCACAAAAAATCAACTCCACTGGTGGGACCCAAGAATCAACACCACTTGTGGCCCAAGAATCAACTCCACTGGTGGGCCCCAAGTATCATCGCCACGGGTGGGCCCCATGAAGCATCTCCACTGGTGGGCCCCCAGAATCACCTCCAATGGTGGGCCCCTGATCACTTACTGGTTTTACATAGGACTGCAAACAAGCTTCCTGAGTTATTACACTACATGAGAAGCAGTATGACAAATTTGTGCTTCTGATATTATTATGGCATTGCTTGGGTTATGTTGTGTCTTATACTCTAGTCGCATTCAAAGCTGCATTCACAATTTTGCTTGCTGCCAAAAGGTCATCACTAAGGCCTCGTTCACATGGCTTATTTGGGCGCGGATTGGTGCCGTACTGCGCGCCGGATTTGCGCTGCAGTACAGCTCCAATCCGTCCCAGTAACTACGGTAATCCACAGTTCTCATAGAGAACTATGGATTCCATCTCTCCTACCCGCTCGGCGAATCCGCCGGGCGGGGAGAAAGTGACATGTGAATTATTTACGGCGCGTACGCGCCATAGATAATGACAGTCTATGGGGCCCGCGCGCTGCCCCCCCCCCCCGCCCCGCCCCGCTGCACGGCTGCCGGAGTAATTGCGGGGCGAAATCTGTCCCCGCAATTACGCCGGCAATAAGCCGTGTGAACCAGGCCTAACAGTTTGGCTGGTATAGTCTATGGCACAGGGCTGCACTACATAATGAGTTATGCTGTGCATTATGTAGCGATAATGTTGTAGTCTACCACAAAAGGATGAAGTGTTTGCAACGATGCAGCAAATGTTGTGGTTCATCATATCAAAAAATGCACCATGACCCTTAACTCCAGAGGCGTAACTTCAAGCTCTTGGGCTCTGGTGCAAAAAGTGAAATGGGGGCCCCCCAGTTACCATGCACCATTTACAATGCTGGTACCTCCTTATGTGGCAGAAGGGCTTTTGGGCCCCCTCAGGCTGCTGGGCCCAGTAGCGACTGCTACCTCTGCACCCCCTGTAGCTGCGCCCCTGCTTAACTCTGAATATACCATCAGGTTATTGTTAGTAGTCTAGAGCCAGATGTGAACACAACACATTTCAAAATGCACCAATGAAGGAGCCTGCTGCATTCACAGAGCCTGAGCTAACAGCAGAATTCTGAGTGCAGCTCTGGATGGGACTGGAGTAAGATAAGCTACATAAAGTGGAAGTAATGGAGTCTTGTATGTTCTCATTCTGATAACCTGGCATTATACAGTACATGTCCAATGTAAGGACTAATAGATGTCACTAACACCTGGGGGAATGTCACATACCGCAGCCTCCCACATCCTTAGTATCTTCTGCCCTGGAATTCATCACTTTGAGGAAACCGGTAGCACAGCCGAGTGTGACACGCGAGCCCAAGTCTTCTGGGAAGAAATCTGATTTATCTGCTACAAACAGCTTGGAATCCAAATTTAGGGAGTAGCTGCCAGTTTTCACAAGAGATAAGAGGCGCCCAACCAAGTCCTCTGCGGCAAGGGCAGCTTCTATTGGGGAGAGAAACAGAATATATTACAATAAGGTGCTCAAAATCATTTTCCATCATTTATATGGCACCAGCATATTCCACAGCGCTGTACAGAGATTGTCATCATTCATATCAGTCCAAGGCCAACAGTGGGCTTATAGGGGGTGGGATCTCCACTCCAAACAATGGTGTTATTTAAACATATATATTGTATATGGTGTATACAAGGGGATAACGATGTGACTTAGCATTTGTGAAAAGGTGCAGGGGAGCTTTAAGCATCTGAGAGAGTAGGGCCTGCAGCGAATCAGAGCAGGGAAGAAGACAAGGGCTGGGATTCCTGAAAAAAAGGGAGCCTGCTATGTTAGTGAGTTAGTTCTAGTTGTAGTTTAGTAGAAGGTTGAAGGATCCTGTTACTAGTTTCCAGTTTCAGGGATCGTCTACTTGCTGGCCGGCAGCGAGGTGGAGCAGGCTAAAGGCAGTCCAACAGCCTGAGTAGTCAGAGGAGAGAGAGCGAGAAGAAGGTGTAGAAACAGGTAGACAGAAGAAAAGAGTGAAAGAGAAACAAAGAGAATAGAGGGAACTGTCCTGAGAGAGCGAGAGGTAGAACTGAGGCTTGTCTAGATTAAACCGGGGAAGCACAACAAGGCACAATGCCAGGATCCTTAGGATCGACTGCCTGCCCTGAAGGCTAGTGCCTAGAGAGGAGAAAGACCAAGCAGAAGAATAGAAGAGGAAGAGTACTGCAAAAAGGGTACTAAACAAGTGTCATCGTCTGCCTGGTGAAGTGTAAGTGTTGAAGAGTTATTGCTGAGAGTAAAGTCTGCAAGATCTCAAGCTGAGAGTCTCTGCGGTCCCTTCCTCATTGGTGCACAACACCCCCCATTCCACACCAGTAGGCCAAGCACCCATACCCATTTATGTTAGGAAGGTGTACCTGCTGGTTTGACAGCTGGACCTGCAATTCTCTTCCACCTGGGCGCACCTTACAGGCTCATAATATGACGCACTGAGGCCAATTAACCACTAAAAAAGCTCCGTCCATATGACAAGAATTTAAAGCCATAATCTATGCAGATTCCAACTTCAAATACTCGTCTAAAACCAAAAGTCAGCCATTCCCATTGACCTCAATAGAAAATATGTGTTGTAATTCAACGTGTAGGTTTTTTCTGTGTGTGTAATGTATGCACAATTATTTTTTATTAAATATTTATTTTTATTTTATTTATTTTTTTCTATTTTTTTCTAACACTTTTTTTTTCTTACTTTTTTTTTTTTTTTTTTTTTGTGGCCGGCAGTTGTTAAGGAGTTAAAGGGGTTGTCTCACTACATTGATTCATCTTACCTCAGTCCTGTTTTCTTGGTTTCATTTTGAGCTCAGGGGCGTGTTTACTGGCTTCTACTAGGCTGCAGTAGAAGCCAGGTATGTAGCTATAACAACCAGTGCTGGCAGCCTATCAGGAGAGATCAAACAGGTCTGTAGCTATAGTGACCTGAGGAGCTGATGCAGAGAGGGGGGATATCTAGGAATAGGTAGGACACTGTTAATGGACACTGTTAAAGTGACTTGTTTTTGCAAAATCTTTAACATAAAAAGCAAACGTTGTAGTGAGACAACCCCTTTAATGTCAATGGGGATTGCTAAAAACCTTGTGTATAACCTGCCTAAAACATCTGGATGTGGAAATGCATCCAAACCTACTACCCTAAAACAGACATGCAATGACATGCAAACGCTCGATGCAAAATGCGCCATCCAACACCGTTTTCAACCGCAGAATCTGACTAGTAAATTTTAATCCTCGTATGGACGTAGCCTTAAAGAGAATTCCCATGTGGCAGATTTGTTGCAGAATTTTCTCTAGTTAAAACTATGGCTACTGGTGGTCAGTAGTTTTAAATTTGGTGGCCAATGGCAGGCAGCTGCTACCAAGGCAAATAAAATCATGGGATGCAGAGAAAGAGGCAGAAATGCTCATAACAGAAAACTAGGGCCTCATTTACTAAAACTGACTAACAATAAGACTTCAATCAAATAACAATCAGAGCTCAGCTTTCATATCTTAATCTGCTCTGGAAAAATTAAAGCTGAGCTCTGATTGGTTGCTATGGGCTCTGATTGGTCACTATGAGCTCTGATTGGTCGCTATGAGCTCTGATTGGTTGCTATGGGCTCTGATTGGTTGCTATGAGCTCTGATTGGTTGCTATGGGCTCTGATTGGTTGCTATGGGCTCTGATTGGTTGCTATGGGCTCTGATTGGTTGCTATGAGTTCTGATTGTTTGCTATGGGCTCTGATTGGTTGCTATGGTCTCCGATTGGTTGCCAGGGGCACGGATTGGTTGCTATGGACAACAAACAGTTTTCCTGTCAGATAGTTTTAAATAAATAAGGCCCATAGTTTTGCCTCTATACAAATCTTTGGTGATTCCACATCTGAAATATCTGGCCTTATGTATGAAAACTGTCTAGCAGTAAGATTTTCTTTGTTGCCTATAGTGACCAATCAGAGATCATAATGACCAATCAGAGCTCATAACAACCAATCAGAGCTCATAACAACCAATCAGAGTCCATAGTAACCAATCAGAGCTCATATAACCAATCAGTCCATAGTAACCAATCAGAGCCCATAGCAACCAATCAGAGCCCATAGTAACCAATCAGAGCTCATAACAACCAACCAGAGCCCAAAGCAACCAATCAGAGCTCATAGCAACCAATCAGAGCTCATAGCAACCAATCAGAGGTCAGCTTTAATTTTCCCAGAGCAGTATAACCCCCTTAAGGACCAACCTTTTTTGTTTTTGTCACGTTTGTTTTTTCCTCACCACCTTCCAAGGACCATAACTTTTCATTTTTTCCATCAATGTAGACATATGAGCCTATACTTTACCCAGAACGCCCCCTCATGTTAGGCACATTTAAAAGCATTGAGTCTTGCAAACAATGCGCCAAACACATTCATTTGGTGCATTATGCATTTTACGTCAGAAAAGGGTGAAAACCACCTTTCATACATGTCTCCCAAAGAGTCCCAATATGCAAGCTAACTAATGTAAGCTATAATTTCATTGTCTTCCTGTAATTTAACAACTTTCAAAAAGATGGCAATATATCTCCATTTTTTTCTAAGAAGTTATCTTTGAATCCTCCTATTACAGTCTGAAGAAAAAGAACCTAGAGACAAATATCTTAAAGTTTAAGAGAGTGAAGCCAAGAAAGAAAGGAAGTTTATAGCTTTTACATCCACTCCTTATATTACTCTATATTCTGGCAGTGTTGCGTTATTGGGGTGTGGCCTGCACTTGTGGGTGGAGTTTACATCGGCAAAAAAAATATTTCACATAGAAAATGGCATCTCAGCTTTACCTGGAAATTACTCAAAGCATTAATATATAGCAAGCTGGACAAATTTACTGAAGTGAGCCAATGTGGAATTTTGGCAGCCGTGCGACACCTGTAGACAAGGTGTACTCAGTCCTAACCCCACTCTCTTCTCTAAATCCAGGACTACACTTTCTTTGAACCCTAACATGATAGATTTGTTTTCTTGAATCAGAAATTGAGCAATTTTCAGAAATGCATCACTTGTCAGTGGAAATATCACTCGTTGGATGCGGCGCTTCCTTTCAATGTGGCAGTAATTTGTTGGCGGATTTGCAACACAAAAACATCTGATCAGTTCAGAGAAAGTCTCAGTGGAAAAAAATGTTGATTTTTATGAGATTTCCTCTTTTTTCCAACTAGAACAGGACATATCTTATGATACAGAATATTTCATATAGACCATTCAGTCTTCTGTGGGACCCATAAACACACCCATGGGTGTCCATAGAGGTGGCTGGTCTCAGTTAACACTACACACCCCTAACCACCAGGGACCATACTTGATGCTCGTTTGCCTCCCGCCCATCTCCCATATATGATATGCTTGCTGGTATTGTGCAGTCTATGGATAGGGGTCCCTGGATAGGTTTTAGAGAATGAAGACAACATAAGCCAGGTCCCCTTTCTTATGGACCCATTAGTGTTGCATGGCTCTATGGTACTAATGCATCTAAAAAAAATTAAATATCACTGTGAAGATAATTGATATAGACTCATTACAGTATGAATGACAAGGTTTAATATAATACATTTGTGAGCCCTATAACAAATACAAAGATAGTCCCGGAGATCCCCTTTAATTTACAATGATATTCTAAATTTTTGAGATGCACTAGTATGTAGACTCTTGTTTGACCCTCCAAAAATGGCAAATAAAGCTTTTTTTCCTAAAATGCATAAAAAGAAGATTAATGCAAATAAAGCATAAAAGGAGCATGTCATCAAAGAAATAACCTATTATCTCATGTTTTTATGGAAAACATTTTTTAAGAATTTGTAGCTGTGTTTTTTTAAAATTATTAATATCACTATGAATATTAAAAAAAAATCATGAAATCCTGCAGTTCTCACTTTGGCCACTCGGCCTAATTATAGTCTGACACTTCCTGTTCTGTAGAGAAAACTTTTCAGCAGTCTCCTCATTATCGGCACAGGCAGGATTACACTGAAAGAAGACACCAATGTGATGTGCATAGAGAACTCAGTTTCCACCATTCACCATAGACTAATGCCTCATGTTCTGTATAAATCACTTTTCTGTAGTCTCCTCATTATCAGCACAGGCAGAATTACACTGAAAGTCGACACCAATGTGTATAGATAACACGAGATCCACCATAGACTAATGCCTCATGTTCTGTAGAGATCACTCCTCCGCAGTCTCCTCATTATCAGCACAGGCAGGATTACACTGCAAGGTGACACTAATGTGTATAAATAACACAGGATCCACCAGTCACAATAGGAGATGTTTCAGCTGCCCCTCTCCTCCTCTCTGCACACTGACCCCTTCCCAGGTCACAGAGCCTAGAAAACTCTCCTATAGAAGTCAATGGGTCTGATCCTGTTCACAGGCTCCTATGTCCATGAAGCTGCTATAAAGCATCTCTCTAAATGCTGTTAAAAGCAGATTAGGCAAGATGGCCGCCCCTATATTTATATACAGAAAATAGAATTTAAATAATCTACCACCAAAAATGAAAACTGCTGAGAAGAAAAGAACATGTATCAGTGTCTCCTTTTAATTAGTAAATAATAATATATTGGCGATAGATTCCCTGTAAAGGGTTGACATATCCTTATGATAACATCACAGAAAACCCCTTGAATCACTGTAAAATAAATGTACTACTGTAACGAGCCGGGGTAGTGGATCCACTGGACCGCCGCAAGCGGTGGTACAGGCCACACCAGGGAGCGGAGTCTAAGTGGGTCCCGGTTTTCACCAGAACCTGACGCACAGCGGGATGGACTTGCCGCGGCGGGATTCCACCAGGTCGCTACCCCTGATGGGACTTGCTTGCGGAGGCGGCCGAGGTGCAACGTGGTACAGAATCGAGAGACGGAATCGTAGTCGGTGTCAGGCCAGAAGGTCGGGGCAGGCAGCGAAGGTTCAAGGTCGGTGGACGAGAGCAAACGGGACTGGTACACAGGAACGGCAAACCGGAGCAGAATAAGGCTTCCTTGCATAGGTAAAGGGCGCTGTGGATTCGGCGAGGAAGTTCCGGGGGAGGAGCCCTTATATAGGGTCAGCGGCCGGCAAAACCAATTACCGGCGCGCTGTCCCTTTAAATTTGAAAGAGCTGGGCGCGTGTGCCCTAAGGAGCACGGCAGCGCGCACCGGCCGGCAGACAGACGCGGGGAAGCAGGATCGAGGACTGGTAGGTGAGTGCGCCCGAGGGAGCAAGCGCGCCCGCGGCCCGACACATGGACCGCGGCACCGCTTTCCTCGGGCGCAGGCGAGGGCGCAGGGGGACGAGTGCGCCCGCAGCCCGAACTGCAGGCTGCGGCACTACTCATGACAACTACCCTCTCATATACTTTGTGATTCGATTCCTTGCTAATTTTGAAATCTTTGATGTCAGTGAATCGATCGATTCTTATTTATATTTACGGGTCGAACATTCCTATAGTCCAAATATTCACATTTGAAAGCTTAAGACTATATTCACACAGCGTAATTGCGGCGCGTACAGTACGGCCGCAATTGCGCTGGGGGCTTTGGGAATCGCGCTGATTAGCGCGTACTACCGAGGCGCTGGCAGGTCGCCGGACCCATTGACATGCATTACTCGCGCCGCGTATTCGCCGCGAGTAATTGACATATCACTTATCTTCCCACGCGTACAATACGATCGTATTGTACGGGTGGGGAGAAGAGGTGTAATCCATAGTTCTCTATGAGAACTATGGATTACCGTAATTTTGGTACGCATCTCACCCATATTAGAGCACAAATACATGGCGAAATGCGCGCCGAAATTACCCCATGTGAACATACCCTAAAATCCTCTCTGAGATAAACACATCACAGACACAAATTTATGTCCTTTGCTGATAATTTGCTAGAATGTATTATTTACTATGGGGAATGTATTTCCGACGCGAAATCCGTCCTGAATTACATTGCAAATACCTGCCACAAAGTGTGACACGTATTTGCAATGTAATTCCGGACGGATTTGCATCCACAAATTCTCCCTGAAAGAATTCTGGGGAACAGAGCCTTACACCACTACAAGAAAAAAATGGATTGGTCATTTAAATGAAGTACTTAATAAACAGACATATCCAAGTGCTCTAACAATGAAATCAATGTATTAGTACATTGTATCCAATAACATTAATGCCAATATATATATTATCTCCTACAAAAAAATTCTCCACTATAAAATGTATTCCAAAGTCCGTGAAAATTACACTAATTTAACATCAAATAAGCCCCTGATGATGTTGTCTAGATGTTTTATTAAACATTTTGCATACCAACAATTTTAGAGTATTTGGGCTGCTTTTCCCCTTTAATGCAATTCAGTATATACAACAAATGGCACACAGCCAGGTCTTGCTGGGACCGGTGGTCCTCCAAGCAGGATTTCTATGTTCCCAGGGCTTAGTTCTGGGCGTATTTACGGACGTATTTTCATCCATAAATACATCACCAATCAGAAAAAAGGAACAAGTACTTGGAATGGTACCAATGGGAAACCCCATTTTTAGGGATGTAATACTGCCGAAATACGCCCGGATTTCCCCCACTGGTAATTCTAATATTGTTCCTTATTTTGGGCTCATTGGTGAGTATTTAGGGAAAAATAGCCCGTAAAACTCCAGAACTAACCCCTGGGAAAAAAAATCCGCTTGGAGAAAGGGCCCCAGCCAACTGGCTGTGTGCCCTTGCGTCCCTACAAAAAAGAATAAAATGTAAAAGAAGAACAAAAAAATCTTCATTTTTTTTAAAACAATAGAACAAAATTCAATTGCCAACATCGCTTTTGGCTTATTTAAAGAAAAAAAGTTTAAATTCTCCCCTTTTTTTTTGATGTTTAGCTTTTTCTTTCTTTGGGGGTTAATAATTTGCTTTATTTTTTAAAATTATTTTTTTAACATTGCAAACGTTTTATTCAACTTTATTTTCACTTATTCTTTTAAAAAAATTTTTTTGCTTTCACTAAATTTTAATGATTTTCGTTTTTTCCCAGCCTGCCCCTCGAATCGGAATCTTTAGGCAATTTCCCTTTTTTCGCCTAAGTCCCCATGGCCTCAACCTGGTGAGGCGCAGGGAACTTTAAAAACCCGCAGTAGAGCGCCTAGCCCCAAACATAAATGACAAGCTTTTCTAAAAACACGTGAAACATGCGCCCCCCCACCCCCGTCTTCAAAAGGCGTTGTTTTTAAAAATTTGCAAAAATCCAACTGAAATTAATTTTAATAAAAATCAAGTTTGGGATTTTCTGGAAATCGGATTTCAGATCAAAAAAAACTTGAAAGTTCTTATTCCAGGGAAAATAGTGAAAATTAAGAAATGTGGACTGGGAAAATCCAAAAGAAAACCCTAAAAAAAAGGGTAAAAACAAAAAAAAACGATTGTAAAATAGGGTCGATTCCATAAAGAATTGAATATAACATTTGGTGGTAAAAAAAACACCCCACGGGCCATACTTACAGCTCAATAAAGGATAAGATGAAGGAAAGGAGGAAACACAACCCCCTTGCTACTTGGGAAAGATATAACATGAATAACTATGATAAAGCTATACCCCCACCCCTAGGGGAGAGGAATGATAAAAAACTGCAATTGAAACAAGTACCATTACAAAAGCATGAAAAAAGAAAAAAAGGTATCTAGGAACTTATAAATGAAAAAATACGATAAGAACAACATCACAGCATTTATGTATGAGGGAGGGGGGTTGCTGGTGTTATAATTGCTATCCCCGTGGGTATGAAAGTATTCAGACATTTTTAAAAATTTTCACCTTTTTTCAGTGAGATTGTTAAGATAAAAAAAGTTTGCTTTTTACTAACACTTTGCCCCCTCATCATAAAAAGGGAAAAAAAAAAAATAAATATTTTTTGAAATTTATTAGACAAGAAAAAATTTAAAATCAAAAAGGTTTTAAGTATCGCCCCTTTGCCATCTGATAAAAGCACCTTTTGACTAAAAAACCCCCTGAGTCTTTTTGGGAACATGCAAAATTTTTTTCCCCCCTGGATTTGGGACCCCTCGCCATTTTCCTTCAATCCCTCCATTTCCCCCTAGGTTTGGATGGTGAACGTTGGGGGAAACCCCATTTCAAATTTCCCCCCGAGACTAAGGGGTTTAGGTCAGGGTCTGGGGGGCCCATCGGGAATGGCACAGAGTTTTTTCGAAGCCGCTTTGTTTTTTTAGCTGTTTTAGTCTTTTGTCTTGTTGGAAGATGAAACCTTTCCCCGTCTGGGGCCCCAGAGGGGCGGGAAGAGGTTTCCACCCAGGAATCTCTGTATTTGGAAATTTACCTTTTTTAAATTGAAACCAGTTTCCCTGCCCAAGAGGGTTTTCCCCCCCAATGGTCACGTTGGATTTTTGGGAGGGAGGAGCGGGTGGTTTTTTCCCCCCGAAAAAAATTTAAACAAAAAGTCCAATTACCCATAGAGCAAGAATCTTTTTTTCCATAGTCGGGGAACCTTCATTGTTTTTTTGCAAAGTCTTGGTTCCTATTCTTGCCTGAGGGGGGTTTCCGTCTGGGGTTTTTATGTCTTATGGGGAAGGCTTCCGCGGGGTTTTTCCTATGTCTTCCTGAGGAGAGGTTCCCCGTCTGGGGCTTTCCTATCCCTTGATGGGGAAGGCTTGTTGCGGTTCTATGTCTTGCATGAGGAGAGGCTTGTTGCTTTTATATGCTTGCCTGAGGAGGGGTTGTCTCTGCTTTCCCTATGCTTGCATGAAGAGGGGCTTCGTTGCAGTTTCCTATTTTGCATGGGGAAGGGGCTTCCCTGCATTTTTCCCCTTGTCTTGCCTGGGGGAAGGCCCCGTCGGCTTATGTGTCTGCCGAGGAGAGGCTTCTGGGGGCCCCCTTCCCATAAAGCCCCGACGTGGAGGCTGGTGATGTTGATTTTGGGGAAAAACTTTCTCCCATCCCCCCTACTGTCCTGGGGCTCACCCCGGATCGGGGTTCTTTTTTACCCCTTTCACCAAGCTTTCCCAATTGTTATTTGGGTGGACATAGGGCGGGAAGAGTTAAAGGTGCCCCCAATTCTTATTTTAGGATTATGGAGGGGACTGTGTTTAGGGAAACCAAAGGGGGCGAAATTTTTTTTACCTTGGCCCGATTTTTTCCCCTTGCCCAATTCTTCTTGAGTTTGACAGTTCCCTTTAACCCCATTTTTCAGTGCTTGACAGCATGTGAGCGGGGATTTTATATAGACAGTTGTACCCTTTCCTAATCAAGTCCCAAACTTTTTTTAAAAAAAACAGGGACCCAAAAAAGGGGGTAAACAATTTAAGGAGGATCAAAGGAAATGGACAGAAGTATTAAATATGAGGTACAGAAAGGGTTTATCTTAGACCCTGTATTTTCATAATAAAAATTTTCAAAAATAACTTTTGTTTTTTTCTTTCAAGTGGGGGGGAAGAGAGAATTATTGAGCAAAAAAAAGAACTTTTTGGGTCTTACCAAAAGGTGCAACGGGAAAAATTTAAAGGGGTTTAATACTTTCCGTACCCACTGTAATTAAAGGGGAAAAAAAGGGTGTCTTTTAAAAGATAGTGGGTGCACCCGCTGCTTTAAACCCATGACGCCCCTACTTTTGATGGGGGGGCGTCCAGACATGCGGGGTCCAACACAAAATATGCCCCTTCTCCAAGTATTTAGGGTAAAAAATTTAAAAATGGAAAAAAATTCAAAATATGAGGTATTAGTTTTATCAATGACATACCAACACAAATATGGGGCAGAGGGGGGGTAGTATTTTGTTTGGACACCGAAATTGTGGAAGCTACCAATGAATAATAGAGGATCATAGGGCTGTAAAAACCCGCATGGGGAACAGTATTGGTATAAATGGACCCTTTTTGTATGCCTTTCATATAATTTTAAAAACCAGAACCCCCCCTCTCAGCATGGTAGGGGGTGTGATGGTTGTCTTTTCCATAAATTTTTTTCTTTTTTGCAGTCTCCCCTTGTTAATTTTGGCTTTCTGATACCCGTGGGAAATGGTATTGGGAATGTAGTTTTTTACATTCACTAGTGGGGGGCTGGTTACTATGCTATTTGTTTTCTGCCCCTTTAAATCCTTCTAAGTAGCACAGAGGTTTGTGTTGCCTTTTACTGGTTATTTTAGTCTGGTCATTTTAGCTGTTTTAAAGGGGGGGTTTGTTTTTTTGAGTAAATAATGTCCCATTTTTCTGTGATTTTGCGTGAGGGGTAACCTAAGATACTTAAGGAAATTTCCAGAAAGTAATAAGTATTTAAGCCCCCCGCTGATATTTGAAAAAAGTAAAACTTTCTATTCGTGCGGGGTCCCCTTTTCTTTGTATATTAAAATGCAACTTTTCTGCATATCCCCCTGTTCCCCCTGTAATTTTTCCCCATGA
>JAODAL010030705.1:0-49531 GCA_025379985.1 Phyllomedusa bahiana
CTTCTCTTTCCCAAAAGGTAAAAAATTTTTAAACCCCTGTTTAAACCCCTATCTTGGGGAAACCCCGCGGGCCCTTTAGGGTCTGTGTTCTTTAGTATGTTACTTTTAATAATTTAGGTTGTAAAGGGTGAGCCCGCCGAGAGGGGGTTTTCGCCCTTTTTCGGGCAGTGCTCTATCGGGATAGGAAACTATTTATAGGGGATGGGGATAGTGCTTTTTTTTATTTTGGTAAAAACACTGGTCCAAGGGCAAGGAGTCTACGTGAAAAGGGTTCTTCAGACCGGGGAGTTTTTTGACATTTTTACCACATTTTCCTCCCTTTATAGGGGCAATTCTCCCTGCTAATGGGATTTGGACAATGTTTTTTTTTGCGTAAATTAGTTTAACTTGTCCATTTTGGCTTTTGAAATTTTAAGGTACGGGATTTTCACCGGGTATTTTTTAAACATATCATTTCCCATTTTTTTTATAGGGGCTAAAAGGTGTGAGCCATTTTTATATAAAAAGGGGAAATTTTTTTTAATGCAATCCAATTAAAGATTTTTTTTTTTTAGGAATTTTTTTTTTGATCTGTGAGAGGGTTTTTATATTTCCATTATTATCTCCTTTTTTTTTGGGAGTTAATCAAAGTTTTAAATCATAAACAAAGGGCCATGGCATTTATGTGATCGGGGTCTAAAAGTAAGTTCAAATGGGTCAAATTCACTGCATTTTTTTCCATACGACCCCAAAACCTATTTTTTTTAAAACAATGTACCCGGGGGGTTAAAAAAATACATTGATGGGAAATTTAAAAAGGGTAATCCCCTTTTTTAAACCTCAAAGGGAAAAGGTTAAGGGGTGCCCGGGCTATTCCCCGGCTCCAACCAATGCAAGTTTAGGGGGGTGAGACGAAATAATAGGCCTTTATTTTTGGAAAAAAAAGCAGATTTTCTTTTTTTATCATCCTGGCCCAAAAACCCCTCCCCACTACTAGTAGGGATATAAACAAAAAATTAGTATTAAAGAGTGGCAAAAGGCCATAAAGAGTAAAAAGTAATTTTGTGTAAATGTATTTTATATATACATTTTTTAAACATTCTTAAGGGAACTTTAGTATGCTTTTTTTGTATTTAGAATATCTATGAATACAATGTTCCCATTAAGAAGACCACAATCCAAAGTAACAATTGTGAAAAGTCTGTAGAAAACTTTATTAATGCTTTTTTCCCCCCCTAAAAAAATTTGGAAGAAAATTTTCCTAAGAAGGGGGTTTTTAAGGACCCTCATGGGACTGTGTCAACCACCTTTTCCCCAAGGGGGTTAGGGTATGACCCGCCCGGGAAAAAATACAACCAAAACGGGTGTAATTTCGCATGGTATATCCCTTCTTAGCCCACGGGTTTTAGAGATGGGCGAATTGATTCTAACAAAAGGGGAAATTCTTTTTAGAATTTCGGGAAAACTTGGGATTCGGGAACAATTTAAAAATTTTTTGGGGTATTTTCGGGTGAACAAAAAGTGTGCTTTTAAAAAATTTTTGGGTTAAAAAAAGGCTGCAAAAAACCATGGGGGCTACAGGGGGAAAAAGCACTCTGGGGGGGAAAAAAAGGGGCATACCCTTTCAGACAGGGTTCAGAGGGGGAAGCCAATCAGAGCCCGGGCGGGTTTTCGTGCCCTTCCCCCCGCACTATAAAATTTCGGGGGCCGCCCGCCGGACCCTCACACCCCTTTCTCACTGTGCCAACAGGGAAGGTCTGCCGGGGTTTTAAATAGCTCTTACGGGAAGAATTGTTTTTTATATAGCTTTTTCTGGGGGGTGTCTCAGTTTTGTCCCCAGAGCCCTTTGCTTCATTTAATGTTCTATTTTTTAATTTTTTGGGGGTATTGGATCTTAAATCCATTGTGCGTCCACTGCAGTTTGCATTTTACATTCAATACCCCAATGGGATAAACCATTTCCCCTGTTGTTTTCATTTAAAAAAACCCGCGTTTTACAATACAAAAAACCCTTCATTTTTGCTGCTTAATTCTATTCCCAAATTTTTTACACCCAAAGGGGTTTAAATTTAAGCGTTTGTTTTGCTGGTGTGCTGACCCCAAGAAACCGTTTTTTTTCAACGCCAAAATATATACTTTTTTAAAAAAAAAACACCCCCCAAAAAACAAAAAACCCAAAAAAAAAAAAAAGTTTTTTAAATTTTAACACGCCCACAAAGCTACAATTTGGGGCGGCTCAATTCTTTTGGCCCCAATTTACATCCAGGGGGGGTTTAAATTAAACGTTTTTTTTTGGGTGGTGTGCTGACAAAAATAAACCGCCCCTTTTTTAACGCCAAAATTTTATACAAATTTTTTCCCGTTTCCTAATTTCATGTCCCAAGGGGTTTAAATTAAAACCTGTTTGTTGGGTTTTTTCATTTAGTAAAACACACAGTGTATTTTTAAACGACACTTTCAAATAAATTTTTTCCCGGGGCCCTTTTTGGAGGGCCCAAATTTTTATCCAAGGGTTACCCAAGCTTGTTACTGGTTCCCCTTTTGGGGTCAAAAACAGGGTATTTTTTTATCATATACAGATATCATCATCAAACAGTGTCCCGTACAATTTTTGAACAAAAAATATTCAGACAGAGAGGGGGAGGCTCTTTCACCTGCGAGTGGCCCTTTGGGACAAACAAATTCCGGGAAAAGGCCCAGGGCCCCAAACAAAACAAGGGGAAAACCCCAGCAGGGGGCCCCCCGGGGAGGCCACAACTGCCCTGTCCCCTTTTAGCGGGCCCTGTGTTTTTTTCCCGCAACCCAAGGGGTTTTTTGATTGGTTGACTAAATCATCCCCCTTCCTCCCAGATTAAAAACTACAACCCCAGCCAAGAGTCCCGGGGGGAACCTCAACACAACCCATTATTGGGATGGCCCGGGGGTGGGTCAAAACGGGGCCCCCCCCCCTGTCCCCCAGCCCGCCCTCTGTCCCCCTCCGGGTTTTCCCCAGCCAAGATCCTATTTGGTCGGGCCAGCGCCCTAAATAGCAGGGGTTTAAAAAATTTGAGGAGGGCCCGCCCGCAACTACCTGGGAGCGAAAAAAAATGGGGCCCAAAATTTCCCCGCCTTTTTTCGTAGGCCAAAATTTGGGTGTGGAGAGTGGCATGGGGGGGTCATTTTGAAGGGCCCCCTCGGCTACCAAAAACCGTGATGAGACAGCAGTGAAAATGAAACCCAAATAAAGGGTTTAAATAGGGGAACCGACCGCCTTGGGGACCCCGGGTTTTAGGCAAGGTATCATATGTCAGGGGAAGGGGGGGCGCAGCTTGGGCGCACAGGGAAACGCGCCAGCCAAATTTGGGCCTTTTGGGCCCTTGGAAATCAAACCCGGGTACACATTGTGAGGGCAGGGGCCCAAGCGGGCCCCGGGGAAAAAAAAAACCCCCTTTGCGGTCCAAAAAAAAGGGGCGGGACAGGGGGGCCCGAGGCACCCGGGGCGTAGTCACTCAGTTGGAGCGTTGGCGGTAAAATTTAGCTACTCGGCCCGGTTTGGGGGCAGTTCTTTGCTAAGACACCGGGGGAGCCGAATAATGGGTAAAATGTTAAAAATTTTTGGGGCAGAAAGTAAGCAAGGGCCCCGGGCTAACGGTTGGGACCAACCCCGGGCCCTTTCGTCAACACATGCAGCGTCAAACCCCCGTTTGGGCCGGGAGAAACGTGGGCTCCAAAGGGGTTGGACCCCCTCCTTGGGCCCCCACAGCAGTAGAGGGCGGCCCGTGGCACGCATTCCATTTGCAGCCCGTCCCCCGGCTCCACCACCTCTGGGAGAAGGGGAGCTGTTTTCTTTGCCATCCTCTTTCCCCTCCAGATGCTCCTGCTCCCGCTACTCATGGCGCCAGCATCGTTTTAGCGAGGGATTGCAAAGAGACAACAGTAAAAGCGTCCAACCATCCTAAGGGGGCAGCAGCTGACCGTTCTCCTGTCCAAGTTTTTGGTATTGCAGTCCCCCTTTTCCCAAAAGGGGGGACTCGCACCATTAAGGAACTAAGGGGGGGGGGCCAGCCGGGGAAAGGAGAGTTTCCCAAACCGTAATTTTTTTTTCCAAAAAGGCAGTACCACACTTTTATAAATATGTAGAACAGGGAAAATGGGCCAGTCCTTTAGCTTATCGGTTTTTTTTTCCAAGGTGCAAAGGCAGCGGGGGGACTTTGGAGCTGTAACAAAGGGTCGGGGCCCGGGACATGTCCCTTTTTGGCCCACTGGGGGGAATTTGCTTCCTGCCCAAAGGCAACCAACAAAATTGGACAGGGGACGCCGTTTCCCCCTCCACTTGCGCCAATTTTCCGCCCTCCTCCTCCCCCCACCTCCACCACCATCTCAAACCCCCACAAGTACTGCTCCCTCATACCCCATGGTAGGGGGACAGCGGGGGTTCCAAAGGGAGGAACTACCCTGGGTTGCCCCCAGCGAACAAATCACACAGGGGAGGAACTGCTCCGCTCAAAGCGCAAGAAATCCCATGGGGTGGCTTTTTCCCCCGCCAACGCCCCCAAAACGGGAAACCAAAGGGGGGACGATTAATGGGAGAACATGGGTCCCCGCTGCACCGGGGGGGATGGTCCCATGCGCCCGCATGGCGCACATGTTCAATCCCGGGTTTTTGAAAAGGTTCCTGAATTTTTCCCAAAGAACTTCAAACATTCCCAAAAAAAGGCCAGGAAACTTGCATTGGGACTTTTTCCTTCGTACAAAGCCCGGAACACCCCCCCCGATTTTCAGCGGGAGAACCCGCCCCCCCCAAAACACTCTGGGTATGCGTTTTCCACCCTTTGGAAATTCCCGCCTGCACATTTTGGGGCCGACTGTATGAAAAAGAGGGAAAGGGGCCCTTTAAAAGATTTTTTTTTTATGATCCCCGGCAACAGAAGGTTTCTCCCCTGTGTAACTTTGATGTCAGCCAGTGGCACTCATGCGTGACACCTGCCATTTGTTTGAGGCCATTCAAGGGGGGCCACGTTATTTGTCAGTCGCCAGACAAACGGATAAATAACGTCATTCCACTGCTTCTTGTCCTGAAACAGATGCTGAAAAATCTGTCTGGGCGGGGGAAACTGGAGAACGTGGCAACTACATCTCGCGGCCACATGATCCGGTGGGGACTGAAATGGGGGAGGAGGAGGAGGACATTGGAGCAGAACCATTGTCTGGTGAAATGAGTGGATTTTTCTACCCAGGTGACAAGAGAGAGGAGCAGGAGCAGCTGGAGGAGGGGGATGGAGATGAGGAAGACGAGGCAAATGACCCCCAAGCACCGTGGCAGTATACATGGAGATGGAGGCGGGGAACCCCCTCGGAGTCACTTGGTGCAGATGGCCGCAGCATCTGATTTGCCTGGCTAGTGACAGCCGAATAGTCAGCATCCGGCAGAGGATGACTTCTGGCTCTCCACCCTATTGGACCCTCGCTACCAGTCCAAAATGGGAGCCTTTTCCCACTTTTGAGAGGGAGGACAAACTCAAATACTATAGGGAAATCCTCCATAGTCATTTGCCGTTGCCTATGTGCGGCATCGTCCCTCCTCTGACAGGTCTGACCGGGGGGTTCCTCAGCACTCACTACTACTGCCGCGGGGCTGGGTAAAGGTGGGGAGGTAGAGCAGTACCAGCTCCTCAGCAGCAACCTAAGTCTGGAGTCACTGATGAGCAGCTTCCTTCACCCGCCTAGTGAGGAGGGTATCCCAGCAGCACAGCAGCACACAGCAGCAGGACCTGGAGGCATCCCTGAAACCAACAGGTGGTGGCCTACTTGACAGCACTCTGCCACCCCAGTTAGAAGATTCGCGGACTACTGGGCAGCCAAACTGGATGTGTGGCCGCAACTTGCCAAGTTTGCATGGGGAAGCTGTCCTGCCCAGCCAGTTGTGTGGCATCAGAGCGGTGTTCAGTGCGGCAGGGGCCATCGTTACCCCAAGGAGAACCGGCTTGTCCACGAGGAAATGTTTGGGAAAGACTGACCTTTGTCAAGATAATCAGGCGTGGATCGGACAGGATTTCCCCACACCAATGCCCTAAAGGCGTCCCGTCTGGGTTCAAACTACCCGCTCAGCCACTATTCTGATGCCTGCCACCCGCCTGATGCCACCATCTGCTGACAGTTTCTCCATCTCCTACCACCATCTTTACCAGGGACTGGTATTGCCAACCCACCTCAACACTCTGTCATTGTGCCACCTATTTACCTCAGCTGCCGGTGTTGTTGCTGCTGCGGTGACCTCCACACTGTGTCATTGTGCCACTCTCTGACCTCATGATGTTGCTCCTGCCGCCGTCAACCTCAAATCCCCTGTCATTGTGCCCTCTGTGGCCTACTCCTTTTTTTGCCACCTCCAGAATGTCATTGTGCCACTGTCTGACCTTATGCTGCTGCAGTGGCTGCTGCCGTGTCCTCCACACTGTGTCATATTGCCACTGTCTGACCTCATGCTGCTGCTGTGGCTTCTGCCGTGTCCTCCACACTGTGTCATTGTGCCACTGTATGACCTCATGCTGCTGCTGTGGCTGCTGCCGTGTCCTCCACACTGTGTCATTGTGCCACTCTCTGACCTCATGCTGCTGCCGCCGTGACCTCCACTCTCAGTCATTGTGCCACTCTGTGGCCTAATACTGTTTTGCCACCTCCAGAATGTCATTGTGCCACTGCCTGACCTCATGCTGCTGCCGCCGTGACCTCCGCTCTCAGTCATTGTGCCACTCTGTGGCTTCCTCCTGTTTTGCCACCTCCAGAATGTCATTGTGCCACTGCCTGACCTCATGCTGCTGCTGTTGTGACCTCCACACTGTGTGATTGTGCCACACTGTGGCCTAATACTGTTTTGCCACCTCCAGAATGTCATTGTGCCACTGCCTGACCTCATGCTGCTGCCGCCGTGACCTCCGCTCTCAGTCATTGTGCCATTCTGTGGCTTCCTCCTGTTTTGCCACCTCCAGAATATCATTGTGCCACTCTCTGACCTCATGCTGCTGTGGCTGCTGCCGTCACCTCCACACGCTATCACTAATGTTGCCACCAGAGCTCTAAGCTTGTTTTATTCCAGCTTTCGCTAGCATGTCTTTATCAGGATACATTCCCTCGTCAGTTTTTTTGTCAGTTTTGCCCCCTTAAGTGCCCAGGGAATTTTATAGTGAAGCGATTCTAAAAGCGTCGGCAGTCATCTGCGTGTCATACTAAAACACAACATGTATGAAGACCAAACCAAGCTCCCTCTGCATATTTAAGCTGGCACAACGTTCTACAGCACCCTGCAGGCTCTGTGCAGCCTGGAAATAGCTGCTTTTTAACGCGATTCGTGCCGAAGTAATTCGGAACGAAACGAATTTTGTCGGAAAATTCGGCGAAGTGACCGAATTGAATTTTTGAGAAATTCGCCCATCTCTAAACTGGGTGTCACCATTTCCCTTACGAATGTATATATTTACTTCCACGTGGAACAGCAGCTGGGAATGGCCAATACACAACCATTGAGTTCATTTATGGCCCAACTTTATTTTTTTTCTCATTTCACTGTATACTGGTTTTGTCTTTGTTCCTGGCAAAGTAATTTGTGAATGTAAAACCTACCACAAAAACACAGCTTATTAATAATAATAATATTAGTAATGTTTATGTATATAGCGCCAACATATTCCGCCGCACGTTACAATGTGGAGGGTGTAGGTACAGACAAAAGAAATACATTGCACAATGAAAAGCTACTTACAGATGAGACACAAGGTGAGAGGGCCCTGCTCGCAAGAGCTTACAATCTATTAGGATGTACGGGAGAGACGAAGGGTAAGAAGTGCTAGATTTACAATGGTCCAGCCATGTGACATAAATATGGGTTGTTATACGTAGAATTCGGATGAACCTGCCACCCAAACAGTACATCTATATACAGTTAAGTGTGTGGGGGTGTTAGCATTAGGGATTCTGGTAGGCCAGAGTGAGAAGATGTATTCTTAGGGCCCTTTTAAAGCTATGAGAGTTCTGAGTGTGCCTGATCGCCCGCGGTAGCATGTTCCAGAGAATTGGTGCCGCACGTGTGAAGTCTTGGAGACGGGCAAGGGAGGTTCGGATGATTGATGAGTGGAACCTGCTATCATCCGCAGAGCGGAGAGAGCGGGTAGGGTGGTAAACAGAGATGAGGAAGGAGATGTAGGGAGGAGCAGTGTTGTGGAGAGCTTTATGAGTGAGAGTGATGAGTTTATGTTGTATCCTGTACTGGATAGGCAACCAGTGCAGTGACTGACACAGGGTAGAGGCATCGTAAAGCGCTGGAAAAAAACGCTGGCTGCTGCATTCAGGACAGATTGGAGAGGGGAGAGTTTGCACAGAGGGAGACCGATAAGCAAGGAGTTACAGTAGTCCAGCTTAACTGGAGAGTGGTGAAAGGGTCGTGCATGCAAAGAATTTATTTATTTCTGACAGCTGGCAACTTAAAAAAAATATATATATAGTTCGTTTTCACTAATAAAAATGAAGAAATTAGTCTTGTGTGATCAGTTATGTACAAGAGGAGCAGGACATGACAGTAATGCAATCAAGAAAAAAAACTGTAAAAAGTACCAGAAATATTTAAAAAATTAAATTTAAGAAAAATTGCTCACACAATAACCACCCATTCCTTGACAAAACAGAAAGGAACTCAACTCAGCAGTTTTATTTGCATGGCAAACGATCTGCTCTGATGGTTGCTAATCGGCGGCGCACATTGGCCGCGATATTTGATGATTTACAAGACAAGGGTTCCATTTCGGGATATACAATAAACGTGGACAAGAGTGAGGGCATGCTTTTGAAAAGCCCAGCCGTGCCCACTTGGTCTTCGGCTTATCAGATTCGATGGTGTGCATCGGCTTTGAAATACTTGGTTTAACCAAATCGCCTGAGAATCACTATAAGAAAAACTTAGGTGTATACCTGGAAAAATTACCAGCTACTTTGAAAGGCTGGTCCAGACTCCCTCTTTCCTTTTCGGGGCGATGTAAACTCATTAAGATGATTGAATTTCCGCGTTTGTTGTATATCTTACATTTGCTTCCCATTTACCTAAGGCCTAAGGATGAGAGGGGTACAAATGCACTATACAGAAGATTCATATGGGATAATAAAAGAGTTCGCATATCTCTGCATTCTCTCCAACAACATAACTTAAATGGAGGGATGGGATTCCCGAATATACGTTTATATAATCTGGCATCTTTGGGACAGTTTCTTGCAGATTGGGCGCAATCTTCCCACATCTTCACTGATTAGATCAATGGTTTATTCCCGGTATTTCCCTGATTAACGTTCTGCATTTACCTTTTGCCGCAGTTCTGGAATCGGTGAAAGATAACGCGTTGCCTGCTGATGCTGATTTGGCGTGCCTGGCGAAAAATAAGACTTCTTAAAGGTCTCAACGCAGATTATTCTAAACACCTATCTCTCATGAATAACCCTGATTTTCAGGATGGCAAGCCTCACAGAATGTTCAAGATATGGCATAATTTGGGCTTGAAACAGTTGCACCGATTTGTCCACCCCACCACGAAAAAGTTGTTCATGCTTCCGGAACTTCAACAAAAATATCCGCTTATCCGCTAATCACATTCCCATTCTTTAATTATCTGCAGGCAACCAGCTATGTTGACAGGGTTTTGTGACACCTTGACTCGGAGGAATGGAGCACGACATTTGATCGTGTTCTGTTGTTTCCAGCAACAAGGTCTTCTCCCCTGTCTACCATATACAAATATCTATTGGACCAAGTAGATTATAGTAATCTGGCTCGGGCTTGGGAAGGTGAAGGTGAAAGGACACCCCACTTGATTCTCAAAGCGTTAGCATATGTGTATAAGTTCCTTCCCTCAAGCCGTTACACAGAAATGTTTTTAAACACGGCCTATAATGCATATCTCACACCGGTTAGAGGTTACCGTATGGAAAGATTCGCTACTGACCAGTGCTTCAGATGCGCCGAGAGGGGAGTGGATCTATATCATTGCTTGTGGGGATGTCAGGCACTACGCGGGTATTGGAATCAGGTAACAAAGTTTATACAGCAGTTTCTGGTGCGGTCTTTTTCACCGGAGGCCTCTCGGGCACTATTGGGTATTCTGGATGAGGAGACTTATGATTATACCAGATACGAGAAATGCATTATACACACAGTCGGGGCAGCTGTCCATTAAGCAATTTTGCAGATGTGGCTACAACCTCTGAGCCCACCATTTGTCCTCTTTGAGGAAAAACTCAGATTTTTGATGCATATGGATTGGATTGAAGCAGCTTTGCATAAAGAAACTAGAGTTAAAAACTTTTTTAGGGTCTGGGGCAGTTATATAGATACACTCCCAATGCTAACTAAACAAAAATTATACACATGCTTTAGCTATACATCCTGGTATTTGGGGCGTCAAATGTGTGGGTGTGACCTGCTTAACCTAAATACAGAAAGGAACCTGCTGACAAATGAGGTTCGGCATACATGATGGTTCCCTAACGTGGAAGGCAGAGAGAGGGAATATTCTTCGCTTGGGACGGACAGGACGGGACCCCTTCCACCATACACGGGTGGGGACTGGAGGGGGGAATGCTGCTGCCGATATCTGCTCCTGAGGAGCTGCCAAAAACTGCCAAGGAAAAAGTAAAGGTTCACAATCTATGAAATGAGGGAAAACACATAAATAATGCACGCATGTTGTTTGTTTATAACGTTTGATTCAATAATTAATGGAAACTTAATTACGTTGTTACTTTGCAATAATAACTAGTTTGCACGTTTTCATTGAGATTCGGAAAAGGAAGAAACTTCAATGTCTACAGATTCATATGTATAATCTCCTAGATTCTGTATTACAGATTTTAGTATGACATGTTGATAAGCTTTGCTTTGATGACTATGTAATGATTTGACATTGAAGATGCAATAAAAACAGTTTATAAAAAAAATAGCCCAATGAAGGCCAAAAGTGTGTCCACCATGGTTTTTAAACCCTTAGGGTGTGTTTACACGGCAAAGGACAAAAACAGCTCTGTTTTTGCCTCACATTTCGGGCTCATCCCCACAGCAGAGGACAAATACCGGTCGGTTTGTCCTGTTTTAGCACCGTCCCACGGCCGCCCATGGACGGCTTTTCTCCACGGTTAGAGGAGAAAAGCCCTCCCCCTTCACATTGCGATGTTCATGTCAAGTTCGGAAATTAGGTGTAGAATTATCTTTTCTTTCTACTCCTATCCAATTAGATGTCTCTGTCCAAATTAGGTGATTACAGCTGTTAACAGCTCAAGAGCTTAGAGATACACACCACACCGGTCAGTCTGGGGCATAAATCTACTTTATTAACAGGAAGTTACAACTTGATATATATTTTGGTACATATTAAGAATCACACTATATGATTGGCTAATTGCTGTTGCTAAGGCAGATTATTTGCATCTACGCAATATAACTAGGCATTGCTGATAACGAACATTCCTTTCTGTATCCTCCAGGAACTTCTTGGAGGCCTCTTGGTTTCTCGCAAGCAGCAGCTGTTCTAAGCAAAGCAGGGTGAAAATATCTGATAAACTTAGATAAGGATGAAATAATGTAATAAAGAGCAGTTTAAACACAGTATCTGGTAAGCTTGATGAGGGTACATCAAGCTTACCAGATGAGGGTACAATGACAGCAAAGATTCTAATGTTTTCCATTTAATCATTCACTTGACAGTCCCCCCTAAAACATTAGTATCTGCTCCTAACAAATTTCCCACCAAGGACTCAGTTTCGATCTGGACTGTTCCTGTGCACTAGGTAAGGATGGGGAGGGGGGTAACTATCCCTATAACTTGTAAGCTAACTATTTTGGTCCCTACCTCAGGGTGTAGGTCGGCTGTTCTCGAGCTATTCTCGACCCTGACAACTGCTGACTCTCTAAACACGAAGACCTGTCATGATATAGGAGGGATAAGAGCTGAAAGAGGTTCTAGGGTCTGGGAAACTGAGAGTGGTCACCCCTGAAGAAGACTCACACCTTGCTCTCACAATCCCCCCTTGTGGGTGCGATTTTATGATCTGTTGGCCAAGTCATAGCCCTCCGTGTGAACTATTGTTCTCACTGGAGGGACACTGGTTATGGAATCCTCTTCCATGCAGGGTAAACCATTCTCCTCTAGGTAAGCAAGAACCGGTACCACTTGATCTATCCCTTTAGACAACAGTTTCCTGATACAAGGAATAACACACATCACTACTATTATCAAGATTAACAACACTACTCCCAACACCATTCCTGTCTGGGCTAACCACTTCTGCCATCCACTCATCCAGGAAAAATACTGATCCCATGGATCCTTAATCCACAAATTCCTTTTAATCTCTTGAGAAAGATCATCCAACTTTTTAATGGCTAAGGTCACCTTCCCATTTGGTCCTGTATTGTTAGGCATATACGTACAACACATGTTGCTGATCATCCTGCAAACTCCTCCCTTCTCTGCAAAGACCATGTCTAGAGCCATTCTATTTTGGAAAGCCATGACCGAGGTGGCCCCTAATTGTTCAGCTATTCCTTGTAGGGCATCTCAAGAGTCATTAATGAACCTCTGTTGGTTATAATAGATATAGTTTATCCATTCCATATTCTTATTGATTGTTATTTGGGGTATGAGTGACTCAAATCCCGCCTTTACCTGATCCCTAGCTTTAAATTCATCAGGCACTCCTCGTGGTTGTCCCATTGCATACAAATATACATGTGGATCAAAACTGCCTTTGGGCCGTGGGCCACTGGATCTCCTGCGTCTGTTGTGGGGTGAGGCTATCTCCCTTTCCGCTTCCTCGAGGGGCAATATGTGTAAGGGCATTATAGCCTTTGCTAGGGCACATTCCCCTGACCAGATGCCTTCAAGCCTGGATCTGATTTTCATATCACCACAGATCCAAAAGACATCCGCCACAGATTGTACCTGATTTATGAGTTGTTGTTTGGGAGCATCACTATAGGTACCACAGTAACCTGGTTTGAATTTACCCAAGTCTCTACCACCTATCTCACTAGAAAAACAGATGTAATTCCCGGGATATATAGCGATTCCCGTGCTTGGCATCAGTCTTTGTGTTATCAAGGGGTACTTTACCTTCCACATCTCACATGTAGGGTCAGAAGTTGACTTATTGGTAAACAAACTGAGGAAGCATTATTCTGAGGCTGGCTCTAAGTGAAAAGGGACTGACCAAAGATGTGGCCGGGCACTAGAACATACATAGCAATCAGACTTATTGTGTTGGGCAACAGAATATTTCATCCATTCTAGCCAGAGATTCATATCATTATATCCAGTTTCTATTGCATAGGTGTCCTCTAATGTGGGATTTGAAATAGCTATCATTTCTTTATACATTTGTGCCTGGACTTTCACCATCTTTGTAATTCTAGTGATCTGGGTCTCTTGTTCCCTCCATTCTGGGGAGTCTATCATGTCATTAATTCTAAATCGAGTGAGGTAACTTCCATCACCTCCACCATAAGTACCCAGGACATAAACCCCTGCATGTTTTGGACTGGAATTGTCTATAGTTAAAACCAATTGGGTTCCCCTACCATCAACACAGGGTGGTTTGAACAAAGTCATTCTAGTAAGTAAAGATCTACCTTTCTTGTCTTTTCTTTTCAATGAAGTTCTGGGTCTATATCCCCAATCGTGTCCGGTATTCCATCCTACTGCCC
Source organism: Phyllomedusa bahiana (assembly GCA_025379985.1). Classification (NCBI taxonomy): domain Eukaryota; kingdom Metazoa; phylum Chordata; class Amphibia; order Anura; family Hylidae; genus Phyllomedusa; species Phyllomedusa bahiana. The sequence goes on from JAODAL010030705.1 coordinate 13,694, forward strand.
CCAGAAATCACATTTAGTTCCCCAATAGTCATCAGTCACACATATGTATTGTGTCCCCATCCCAAATCAGTCCAGATGGGCAATCATCGGTTAGTGGTCCACATTGGGCAACATCGCAAAACTCAAATTTAAAGGTTGCTACTTGGTATGGGGGAAATTTTTTTCCCAAAAAGTGACCTCCCCTTCCCTTGGGGGATTTACCTTTGTCTCCACACACCCCAAATAAACAGATGAAAAAAAGGGAAAAGGGGGTTGATTCATATAACCGGGTTGGTTGCGTCACCATTTTCTTGAAATGTGAAGCTTTACACCCAGTGGGTCTTCCTTCAAGTTTCATGGGGTGGGGAACCAGGGGACTTGGTTTGGCCCCTCAAATCTGGGCCCCAGAGATCTTGTGTGTTTCTTCACCACAGGGAAGTCCCAGGATTTAACTTTTTTTTTTCCGCGGTATTTTTTTTTAAAGAGAAAAATACAAACATACATGATACAAGAAAATGTCTTTTTGCACATTTTAAGTTAAAGTGGGGGGTGGGGGGGCAAGAAAGCAAGGTAATATGAACAAAAGCAATGCAAAAGGGGACGCGTTTAATACGGGGAACAACCCCCAACTTTTGGTTTTACATGGGGACATGTACTAGAAAACAAAAAAATTTTCAAAGAAGCATATTAAGTAATTTGCATATTCCAATCTACGATAAATTATTCGACAAAGACACGAAATAAGGAAAGCAGGGGGGAAAGGGGTGTGAATACATATAGTCAGGGAGTAACACTCCCGTAAAAAAAAACACTGGTAGGCTTTTAAGACAGGTGCGGTTGGGGTTTTGGTTGTGAATATGACAAAAAATTTTCCCAAAAATTTTCCTGTGTCGCCAAATCTTTCAAGGTTATCCCCAATACAGCTGTCATTTCCCATTTCTCGGATATCCCTTTTAAACCCCGGGTTTTGGATGGGCAATTAATGGAGGTTCGCTCTTTTTTTATCCGGGTTTTAAGGATTTTTGGGTGCTGTTAAAAGGTTTAGTTCATCCTTTTGGTTACGGAAAAAAAGATTTGGGGGGGGGGGGGAAACTTTAAAATGAAAACTGGGGGCTTTAAAGGGGGAAAACAAGTCCAAAACCTAGATATCACCTTCAGTTTCTGTCCAGAAAGGGTTTTACTGCGGGCAGTCCCCCAAAAAAAGTGCTTTAAGGGGACCCCCCCACTCCCGCACCCTCAACAGTCTCTGGACTTGGGAAAAGGAGTGGGGGGCAGGGGTGTGGGACCAAACATAAAAATTATTTGGTTTTTCCAGGTGAATTATGGGGGGTTTGTCAAGCTGGACTGGTTTGGGGAAAACACTATGGAGGGGTTTCTTCAATTTATTACACAGATTATAAAATTTCTTTACAAGGCATCATTCCCTGCACTCAAAATGTGGATGGTATCCCCCAAACTGGGTGGGGCCTGAAAAATAATATCTCATAAGGAGTGAGACCAGTAGGCTGTTTAGGGGTGTTTCTGACAGAATAGAGTGCAATGGGTAGGATCTCAGGCCAGGGAAGAGATGTTTCTTTGCTAGCTTTCAGAATTTTGTTCTTCAGGGTTGCGTTCATTCTTTCCACTTTCCCACTGGATTCGGGATGGTAGGGAGTGTGCAGGCCAAGGTCAGCTCCTACTAGTTTCCAAATGTCTCTGGTCACTTCTGCAATGAAGGCAGGTCCTTGGTCAGATTCAATAACCTCAGGGATTCTGAATCTGCGCACCAATTCAGTCAACAGTTTCTTCACGGTGGTTTTGGCAGTCATGTTGGTAACTGGGTAGGCTTCAGGCCATCCTGAGTACATATCCTCCACCACTAGAACATACTTGTACTTTCCACTCTTGGGTAATTCAATATGGTCAATCTGGATCCTCTGGAAAGGGTATGGTGGTTTAGCCAAATGCTTCTTTGGCGTTGGCACCAGTCCTCCTGGGTTACAAGTATTGCATATTTCACAACTTCTGGCATAGTTATGTCCTGTAGTGGAGATTCCGGGTGCTAGGTATACCTTGTTGATTGAAGAAATCATCTGGTTCGTTCCTCTGTGGGTAGTACCATGAGCCCATTGTACTACAGCTGGATATAATGCCCTTGGTAAACAAAGTTTATTGTCTTTCCTCCAGAATCCATCTTGGTGTATCGCTGCTCCCAATTCCTCCCAACTCTTCCTTTCCTTTGGGTTTATTTGGGTTTGAAATTGTCTCAACAGGTTAACACCTGGATTCAGTGCATCTTGTCGTTGGTTCTTCTCTTCTTCTTCCTTCTTTTCTTCTTCTTTCTTCTTTTTTTCCTTCTTCTTTCTTCGTTTCTTTTCTTCTTCTTTATTCTTCTTGTTTCTTTTCTTCTTCTTCTTGTTTCTTTTTCTCTGCTCTCGTCAGTACATATACAGTCACTCCTGCTTCCTCTCGAATCTCTGGGAAGAGAGCTGCGGAAAACCAGATGGAAGAATGAACATGTTCAATGTTTTTCGGGCGGCCTGCGGTTTGAAGAAACACCGGGCGGAAAACCTGTACAGCATAAAAATTTGGTTAGTTTAGGCTAAAAAGATGATTTATAGACTCTCGTTCACACTGAAGTGCTTTGCAGGACCTTCCTGTGCAAAAAAAGTGCAAAAGGACCTTCAAAAACACACCCACTATAGGTGGGATCATTCTTCACTTTTTTTTTGCAAAAAACGAAAACCGCCCAAAAACCGTGTCAAAAATCGCGCCAAAAAACGCTACGTTTTGAGCTGTTTACATTGACTCCAATGTTAATTTTCTGTCTAGAAACCGGTCGGAAGAATGAACATGTTTAATGTTTTGCGGTCTTCCGGCGGTCGGAAAAAACGTTCAGTGGGGACTGCTGGGCGGTTTTTGTATTGGAGTCTATGGGAGAGAGTTTATTTCAGGTTTTCAGACGGTTTGTAAAACCGCAAACCGTCGGTAAAACCGTCCAAAAACCCTTGCCGTGGGGACATGCCCTTACCGACACAGGACAGAGTCAGCTTTGTTTCCTGCTGCTTAACCTATTAGATGCTGTGGCGGTGTACTAATCACGGCCCTCTAGTCCTCAAGCTATGGAGGCACCTGGAGTGCCTGGAGGCACTTACTGTTAAAGTAAAGAAAAATATTTAAAAGTATTAAAATTAATTAAAAGTCCAAATAACCACCATTTTACAAATCAAAAAATTAAAAGCTACACGATTCATATTGCCGCATTTGTAAAAGTCCTATCTAGATAAATCTTTTTTTTTATAAGCTTAAAAGTGTAGAAAAAAAAAATTCCAAATGCCAAAATTGCCTTGTTTTGGGTCATTTTACATCTCCTAAAAATTGGAATGAAAAGTGATCAATTGGGTCCATAGGTGGAAAAACAAAAAAGTTATTGGTCGCAGAAAATGGCTCTGCAGCGCAAATTTAAGAAATAGAAAATGCATTTTTTTTACAGTATTAAAACATAATGAAAATCCTATATATTTGGTATTGCGACAATCGTATCAACCCCTGCAGAATACAGACAAGACATCATTTATACTGAAGAGTGACTGACGTAAAAACAAAACTCCCTGCAAACCTGGCGCAAGTATGTTTCTTTTCACAGTTCACTATATTTAGTATTCTTTTGGTTTCCCAGTACATTCTATGGTACAGTCAATCACACCATTAGAAAGTACACCTTGTTCTGCAATAAAAGCCGTCATATGTCTACGTAGATGGAAAAATAAAAAAAGTTATGGGTCTGGGAAGTTGAGGAGGGAAAAAAAAAGCTATGAGCCATATTATTATGACCGGCTGTCAGAAAGGGGTTAAACCATTGCATTGTAGCTTGGGCTGTATGTTTAAGTTTGTTGTCCTTCTGGAAGGTGAACCTTCATCTCAATCTCAAGCCTTTTGCAGCCTCTAACAGGCTTTCCTCCAGGATTGCCCTGTATTTAGCTCCATTCGTCTTCCCATCAACTCTGACCAGCTTCCCAGTCTCTGCTGGAGAAAAGCCTCCCCCCAGCTGCCTCCTCCATGCTGCACAGCGGGGATGGTGTGTTTTGGGTAATCCAAAATGATATACTGTCCTCCAGCCACATGATGTATCCAGAAATGCACTTTATTAACATATCATGATAAAAACATGATTAAAAATTAAAAAAACACACATTAATGACATGAATGTCTACGCGTTTCGAGCCTATAACAGAAATGGCTCTTAATCAGTCACATTTTTTCTCCAAAAGACAAAGAGCCATATTAGGCCGCGTTTACACGGCAGAGACCAAATACCGGTCGGAATGTCCCAGCCGGTATTTGGTCTGTTTTTGGCATGCATGGGGACGGCTTTTCTCCGTAATTTGCCGATTCAAGCCCTCCCCCTTCGCACCCACATCTTCATGTTCTGCCTGGTGTTTTTCGGATCACCGGTGGTGTAAAAAACCATCCGGCGGAAAATCCGTGCAGTGGAGACTGCTGCATGGATTTTCCATTGAAGTCCATTTAAATGGTTGACAGCCGGTTTACAGAGGGTTTTCAAAACCAAAACCCAAAAAATCCGGCTGAAAACCTGTGCCGTGGGGACAAGCCCTTATTATTACTGGCTGTCAGGAAGGGGGTTAACAGTTGAAACATCCCAAGGACACACAAACAGTTATATAAACAGTGGTTTTCATTCAGGAACAAAATTGAAATTATTTAGTCACTGTGGCGGTATTATTTGTTTTTTGTATTGTGGTAATATTGATAATTGGTTTTGGTATACTCTTTTGGTCAGTAATATTATGGCAATAATATTTGTACCTTATATAGCGATGTTATTTAGTAACTCCATACCTCCCAATGTTTAGAGATTGCAAAGAGAGACACATCAGGCCATCTAACCACACCCAAGTACGTGACATCATGCCAGGCCACACCTATAACCACGCCCAAGTACGTGACATCATGCCATGCCACACCCATAACCACACCCAGGTAAGTGACATCATGCCAGGCCACACCTATAACCACGCCCAAGTACGTGACATCATGCCAGCCCACACCTCTAACCACACCCAGGTACGTGACATCATGCCAGACCACACCTCTAACCACACCCAGGTACGTGACATCATGCCAGGCCACATCTCTACCCACACCCAAGTATGTGACATCATGCCAGGCCACATCTCTACCCACACCCACGTATGTGACATCATGCCATGCCACACCAATAACCACGCCCAAGTACGTAACATCATGCCAGGCCACACCATCCCCACACCCAAGTACTTGACATCATGCCAGGCCACACCTCTACCCACACCCAAGTACGTGACATCATGCCAGGCCACACCTCTAACCACACCCAAGTACGTGACATCATGCCAGGCCACACCTCTACCCACACCCAAGTACGTGACAACATGCCAGACCACACCTATAACCACGCCCAAGTACGTGACATCATGCCAGGCCACACCTATAACCACGCCCAAGTACGTGAAATCATGCCATGCCACACCTATAACCACACACAAGTATGTGACACCATGCCAGGCCACACCTATAACCACGCCCAGGTACGTGACATCATGCCAGCCCACACCTATCAGCACACACAGGTACGTGACACCATGCCAGGCCACACCTCTAACCACACCCATGTACGTGACATCATGCCAGGCCACAACTCTACCCACACCCAAGTATGTGACATCATGCCAGGCCACATCTCTACCCTCACCCACGTATGTGACATAATGCCATGCCACACCCATAATCACGCCCAAGTACATTACATCATGCCAGGCCACACCATCCCCACACCCAAGTACGTGACATCATGCCAGGCCACACCTCTACCCAAACCCAAGTACGTGACATCATGCCAGGCCACACCTTTACCCACACCCAAGTACGTGACATAATGCCAGGCCCCACCTCTAACCACGCTCAAGTATGTGACATCATGCCAGGCACCACCTGTAACCACACCTAGGTACGTGACATCATGCCAGGCCATGCCTGTAATCATGCCCAATCACATGAGATCACACCAGGACACTCCACTAACCATACCTAAACACACCCATCCATGCCCAGCATTCTCCAGCAAAGTAGTGCAAACATAACATTGTACATACATAAAGATGAATTTATATAAAATATTATATTTAATATAAATCCATACAAATAGCTATAAGACAATGTTATTGGATGATACCTCTAAAGGGTTTTCATTACCCACAATAATAACCCCCATACAAAGAGCAAATATCACCATACTGTTTCTGCACAAACCAGTATAACAAGACCAACATTATCAATGATACCGCTATACAGAGAACAAATAATACCTTCACACCCTTTACTAATGCACCCCCCTAGTGGAAAACCACTTTGCCAGACCCATTCACCCCCACATAGTGAGAATATACCCCAAACATGACCACAACACCACACATGTAATGATAATACCACAAACCCTATCACAAAACCACCCCCAAGTGATAATCAAACAACACTATTTTACCCCCATATACCACCCCCTAGGACGAATAAACAAGGGCGTTATCCAATTTTTTCCTCTAACACCATTATTTTCTCTCGAATAATGGAGGCGGTTGACCCGGGGAGGCTGATTGGGGGATTTTTTGAGGTAAGATGGATAGGACTGCCGATTTTGAGATCACGTTGAAAATCTGGGCAGCTTAAACATCCCTTTTTATCAAAAAATTTGAACGAGAGTTCAAAGTTTTTTTATGTATGAAGATGATAAAAGGTTTTTTAGGGATTTCCCGAGGTTTTTGCCCTTTTTGAGAAAAGTGCCGTGGCGGCGGGCTGTGTGGTAAAGTTTAAATTACTTTTGGCCCCGCCCCGCCAGTGGCACCGGTTTGCAATTTTTTTGAAATGTTTTTGTGGCAGAAAAATAGTATATTGGTGTACATTGATTTTAAAAATTAGGGAAGGGAAAAGGGTGTATTTGTGTTTCTGTCCCCCCCCCTTACGGTGTAAAAAAGAAAGGGGTTTGCAGGTTGGGGTTTTTTTTTTTTCTTTGAATAATGGGGTGGTTTCCCGCGGGGGGCGATTGGCTTTTGATGAGATAAAAATAGGATAGGACTGCCCCCATTTTGAGATCACGTTGAAACGTGGGCAGTTAAAAATTTTTGATCAAAATATGGAACCGAGATCTCAAGTTTTTTCATGTATGATAGATACTAATGCTTTTTAGGGATTTCCAGTAGTGTATTGTTTTTGCAAAAATGGGCTGGCGGGGCTGTGTGCGTAATGTATAATTACTGTGTGCCGCAGCCTGCAGTGGCCCACCCAGGTTTGCAACTTTTTTTTCAGAAATTTTTTTTGTGTGCAGAAACATACGTTATACTTGGTGTACTTTGTTTTTATCCTATATGGTAAGGTATGGGTGCTTACATTTTGTTTTTCTGTCCCCGCCCACTCTCACAGGCTGTCATAAGAAGGGCAGCTTGCAGGTTGGGTGTTTTTTATTTTTTTCCTCTGAATAAAGGAGGTCGGTTAAACCCAGCGGGAGGCCTGATTGGCTCGATTGAGAGGTAAAGATAGGATAGGACTGCCCGATTTTGAGATACGTTGAAAGTCGGGGGGCAGCTTAACATCTTTTGATAAAAAATATGTGAACCGAGAGTCTCAAGTTTTTTCATGTATGATAGATAAGCATAAATGTTTTTTAGGGATTTCCAGTAGTGTATTGCCCTTTTTGCAGAAATGTCCCGTGGCGGGGGTTTCTGTGTGCGTACATTATAATTACATGTGTGCCCAGCCCTGCCAGTGGCACCCAGGTTTGCATACGTTTTTTTCGAAATTGTTTTTGTGTGCAGAAACATACGTTATACTTGGTGTACATTGATTTTAACCTATATGGGAAGGAAAGGGTTGCTTCCATTTTGGTGTTTTGTCCCCGCCACTCTCACAGGCTGTCAAAAGAAGGGCAGCTTGCGGGTTTGGGTGTTTTTTATTTTTTCTCTCTGAATAATGGAGGTCGGTTGACCCAGCGGGGAGCCTGATTGGCTCGATTGAGAGGTAAAGATAGGATAGGACTGCCCGATTTTGAGATCACGTTGAAAGTCGTGGCAGCTTAAACATCTTTGATCAAAATATGTAACGAGAGTCTCAAAGTTTTTTCATGTATGATAGATAGCATAAATGCTTCTTTAGGGATTTCCACGTAGTGTATTGCCCTTTTTGAATAATACCACCACACCATGACCACATATCACCACCACATAGTGACTGACTAATACCACAACACCATGTCCACATATCACCCCCACATAGTGACTAAATAATACCGCAACACCATGTCACAAATCACCACCACATAATGACTGCATAATACCACTGCACCATGACCACATATCACCACCACATTGACTAAATAATACAGCACACCATGATCACATATCACCACCACATAGTGACTGCATAATACCACATCATCATGATCACATATCACCACCACATAGTGACAGAATAATGCCGCCATTCTGTTTCGGAATATAAACCACTATACTAGGACCAGTGACTGTATACGGGCAGATACAAGTTGTTCGTAGACATTTACATGGTTACAATGCAGTCACATCCAGTAACTCACAGGTGACGTCTTCTCTGACTGGAGTCGTTTGATTTCCCATTTCTTCTCCATCCGATCCAGACCGCGATGACGAGTTCTCCCAGCTACAAATCGTTGGTGAAGAATTTACACAATCTAAAAATCATCATTTTTCCAATACCTCCCAACCAGTTATCTTTACAAATCCTAATGGGGATAGTTTTTTTGGTTGGATAGGCTCATATCAAAATGGTGGAAAGCTGTGTGGAAGAGGGGTACGCGTCGGCAGGTTGAAAATTTTTTATTTAAAAAAGTGGTTTTTTTAAAATTTTTTATTATGTCATAATAAAGGTGTTGAAGATTTTACCCAAGCCTGAACTAACCCCCTCTAGTTTTCCCCCAGTACCCAATAGTACTGGAAGACCCCGGTTACTGCAGAAAGGGCCCATCTAATGTGAGGGGTCCGTTTGGGGGCGGACTGGGTGCTATTTTAAGGATGGAAAATGCCCACTATTTGGTGGTTTTGAAAAAGGGAAAAGGTTTCCCCATTTTTACAAAAAAATTTTTTTAAAAATTTGGACGGGGGTTTCCCCCTTATTTTTAGAAAAAACCCAAGGTAATTTTGAAGCGCAGCCTTGGGTTTTTTTTTTCACACGGCATATTGATTGTGGTGTTTGCATACGCTTTTAGTAGCGTTTGGATCCGTCTTGGGACCTAAACGGCCCCCAAAACCCGTATTAATAAATGAAATGTGATTTAATTGCTTTAACAGAAATCACAGGTTTCATGGAACTAATGTGTTATTGTTTTCGGAATTTCCCCCGAATTGAATTCAATTCGGTGAAAGGCAGCAGGGCCCTATTTAAACTTAGGTGCGATTGTGCATCCAAAGCATAAAAACAGGAGTGAATGTGTCCCTTTTTACAGTCGTAATTAGCGCAGGGCGCTGCACTTTTACAAGTTGAAAATAAATATATGTGTTCCAGTATATGTTTTATAAAAATGTATGTCAATTAAAAGATCTAGTGTATGTGCCCGGTTGTAAAGTATGCGTTTTTATCTGTCAGAAAAATTAAACAAAGTACCAAAAATTTTTTAAGGAAAAAGGGGGAAACAAAGAAAAGTAGTTAAAAAAAAAAAAAGAAACAGTGTAAAAAAGCAGTGGCCCCAAGCCTTATCTTCAGGTGGTAGGTAAATGGGTTTTGGGTCTTCCCATTGGGGCCCCCCCAAAATGGGTTCCAGCTGTGACGATCTTGCCACCAGGGGGATAGTGGACAGCCAAAAAAACCCCTTCCCCCAGGGGGGGTGCCTGGGGCCCCCTGAACCTATCCCCCAGTAGGACGCCCAACCCAACCTTGGTGAAACCCCCCCAGCCTATGCGCAAGGGGTTTGGGGTTTGGGGGGGGTTTGTCGAGGCGAAAACTTTAGTGGGGTGGTATGTGGGATAGTGGGACAGCCCCCTTGTTTTTTTCTAATAAAACCCCATGCATGCAGTTGAAAATTTTTCTTTGTTTTCTCTGTTTCCAAAGATGCCCTATGCCCAGTTTCCGAATATGCAAATGGGGGCATGGTAAAAGACTGGCACATGTACAGCCATTTTGAGAAGCTGCTGAGATTTGAGGGAACAGACAGAGACAGAGCTGAGCTAAAGGGCCGGGGATTCCAGTCTTCCAGGGCAGAGGGGGCCCTGACTGTCTATACGACGCCATCGCAGGGGGGAGAGAGAGAACTCCGGACAAAAAGGACAAGCCCCAAAGAAAAGGGGGGGACTGTCTGCAAGGACCCCTTCCTTTCCATATCTGCACCTGAGAAGGAATTGCCGGCCTTTTTTAAGGTACCTCAGCGGTTTGGGGGCACGAAACGAGTTCAGGACTGTGAAAAGGCCTTTTTAGTTTGTTAGTTAGTCATTTAAAGGGCCAAAGGGGGGTTTTCCAAATAATCCCCGTTCGGACTTGGGCGTTTCTAGTGCACCATTAGCTATTTGAACCGGTTCATCTGTGGGGGAAAGTTTGTGTCCGGGTTTGGGGGGAAGTGGGTAAATCTTTTAAAGTGTGTAAGTCTGTGCTGCCCCACGAGCCCTTGCAAGCCCAACCACAATTTGTTCCCGTTTGGGTTTCGGTTTAAAAAGGGTGGGGGGTTATCGGCCTTTCGAACCCAGGTTAAAAAGTTCCCGCTTCCAGAGAGTACATTCTGGCGGCCGTGTGCGCACAGGGGCCCGGGTACTATTTGTAAATTTGTTTTTGGGGGGTCTGTTCCCTCTTGTTCCGAAAATTCAGTAAAAACAAACCGTTGTTGCTGGTGTTGGGTTGTTTCTTTGCCTGACTTCGCTGTATTCCGAAAACCTGCCCTCGGTATGGCTTACAACTTGGCGTATCTTTCAGGATACAGCGTCTTATGGAGGGCTGGGGCGGGAGTTTCCCCCCCGGGCCAAGGCGCCAGCCCAGAGCCAAGCTCAGGTGCCCCTACAGTACAACAAAGTGGTTAGTCCCTTTAGGGCCATATTGCAATCCCCCCCCAAATTTTGGGAAAAAATGACACTGCGGACGGGGACAGAGGGTGGGGAGCAAAATTTAAAATAGTATTTAGCCCCGGAACTGGGGCAGAGATAGCCCGGGGGGCCTTGGGGGGGACGTTAGGCGGACAGTAATGGTGGGGACCTGAGTCTGAAAGGGAACACTGGAGAAAATATTTCGCTTTTGGAGGGGCCCAAGGGGGGTTTCCAAATGGTGCACCTGCGAATTTACTTCTTAAAGGGCCGCAAAGGGGGGTAAACCCCTCAGCAGTATCAAAGCCCGCAGGAAAATTGAATGAATAAGGCGGCGAGACCCAGGGGCTTCGGGGCTTCCCGAAGTAGTAAGCTACTAAAGACCAGTTCATTGGGGGACTGTACAAAAAATCCTTACGGACAAATTGCGGGATGCCCCAATGACGGCTAAACCTGCATTTTACGTGTCTCTAGTCGCTGAAAGGAGGGAAGAGGAACCCAAGCCCGTAGGGGAAAAGGCTGTGAGTATACCAAAAGCAAGAAACAGGGGACCAGGTCTTTAACAGTGTGGTCCAGGTTTTACGGCGGGGTTGAGAGAATTTTGGGCTTGAGGTGTTCGGATAAAGGAAAACAGCCAAGCTCCAGAAGTGACTTTGGTTCCCCACAGCACCCCTTTCAGATCGTCCACAGCGGGGCCACCGCGAGTCCCCCAGGTGTGCGAGGTATGGGGGGGCCCTTGCGGGTTTCAACAGTATGGCCAAATCGCCGAGGTGTCGCGAAAGTGAAAGGGCAGACCGGGGTTTTAAACTCCCAAACCGCCGCGGTAGTGGGCGCCCCCTTGGCGGGGCAACAGAAACCAAAACCCCATCGCGGGGGTTCAAACTTTACCCAGTAGTCCTTTTTGGGGAACAGACTAGAAGCAGAAAGGTGCACTGTTATTGTACGGGGTCAGGGTGACCCTGATCCCTTTTGGAGTTTTTGAGGACACTTGGACATATGGGCCAGAAGATGCACGTCATTAGGCTGACGGCAGCCAACAAGGGACTGGATGTAAAGGGATATTTTGGGAGCAGGTCCGACTGTTTGGACAAGATTTGGCAAAAAAGGGAGTTGGCTGGTGGATCACCCACCCAAAGAGGGGAGGGGTGTGATCCGGGCTAAACTGCTTCGAGACCTGGATCACACCTCTATGCCAAGAGGGGCCAAAAAATTGGGACAGGGGGCCCCCACCACCGGCCCACTCAAAAGGTCCTACACGATGGTGAGGAGCTGCAGTCGCAAAAGACCCCCAAATTCCGGTCGACCTTTGGGCCGTGAAGGTGTCAGGGAGCCCGATCAAGACCCCCACGCACGAAAAAATATTGATGCTCCCGGTGGGAACCGCGAATTTTAATGGGCTGGAAGTCTTTGGTTGAACCAGTCTCACGGAAGGCCCACAGAACAACCCTGGTAGCTGGGCCCCTTCCCACTGTGGAGGGGGGGAGTGTCCCGTAGATCCCTAAAAGTCATGGACGGATTTGCCATTCCGCAAATACCCTACTAGCCGAAGTCCATGTTCCGGGAGAAGATATCTCCCGGCAAAAGGACGTCACCTATGGCCCGAAAAGGTCGGCCTGGCCTATGCAGGGGGCCCGAAGGGGGGCCTCCGACGGCGGAATGGAATGGCAAAGTGATTTGGCTCAGTTGGGAATTGCCCAGGCCCCTGCTCCGGGGCAAAAAACGGGCTGCTGGAAGATACCCTCGGGGAATCCGGAGGCGTTCGAGCATGATGAGTTTTGGGGTGCTTCTACCCTGAGCAAAAAATCCCACGGCATGCCCCGCCCACAGAGAAGGGTACCGACAAATCCCCCCAAAATGTACCGGAATGAAAGACTGGTGGCCAGCAGCGGGAGAAAGGGGGTGATTCAAGGGTAAAGCCTGTGCCACCCCAGTTGTTTTGGTGCGAAAAAAAGATGTCGTCTCAGGTTCGGGTGATTTTCGGTGCAAATGCCCAGACCTTTTGTGACCCTATCCCCCCCGCAGATTGAAGGTCGCTGTCCGCTCTGGGCCTGCAAATTTTTTCGACCCTTGCCCGGGCCGCGGATACGGGGCAGGTACCAGTGGTGAGAAGGTAGGGCAAGACAGCTTTCTTCGCCCATGGGGGCTCTACGAGTTCAATCGGGTGCCGTTTGGGGTTTCCAACGCCCCCGGACTTCCCGCGGCTGATGGAACCCGTCAGGGGGTCTTACTTTGAGTGGGGCTGATCTACCTGGCGTGTGGTGGTGTTCGGGAATTCGTTTGACGCATCTTCAAAACTGCGGCAGGTTCTGGAAACTTCGAACCATGGGCTTTAAAATAAGCCCAAAAAAGTGCCAGCTCTTAAACAGCGAATAGAGTTTGGGGCTTTGGTCACTTTAAAGGGGTACAGCCGACCCCCATAAGGGGAGGCAGTCCCAAAATGGGCCCCGGCGTTACACTACGAGAATGCGGGGATTCCTGGGCTGGCTGGGTATTACCGAAGATTTTTACCCGTTTCGTCATCTGACGGGGCCCCCCTTTAAATGAGTTACATGGGTACTCTGGGGGCCAAAGAATCGCCCTATTGGGGGGGACCCGGCACAAGAAAGGGGAAAGAGGGTGCCATGCTCCAATTTGGCCCAAAGCGCGGTTTTAAAACCCCCCTTTTTTCTGTTACTGAGGTAGTTACATGGGGTTGGGGGCTGTGCTGTCCCAAGTCCAGGAAGGGCGGAGGGTAATTGCTATGCCGTCGGGCCCGGGGGTCAGGCGAATCCCGACAATTAAGCTCCTTTAAGTTGGAAAATGTTAGCCCCGGTGTGGGCCCCCGACCGAAAGGCCGCAGGGTAACTGAAGGGGCAGGGTGGTCATACCACAACAAAACCCTTGGGCCCTTTGGAGAAAGCTAAACTTTGGGCCCCCGGGAGGGTGGGTGGCCGATCTCAAAATACCAATTTCCCCTTAAGTTTTGGTCGGGGGGGAAAATGGGGGTGGCGATGCCCCCTTGGGTCCAGTCAACACCACCTGCAGCATTGTGAGGAATTAAGGACATGAAATGCCCGACTTTACCAAATTCCTATTCCCGGATGTGAAAACTCAAATGGGGGGGGCGTCTGGGATCCGATGGTGTTGGGGAAAAAACAGTGGCTGATGGCAAGGGCCGGATGGTTGCCCAGATTTACAGAAAGTGAAAGGGGGGGGGTCCGGTCTGGGTTGGGCCCGCCAGAGGAGCAGACCCAGCTGACTCAGGAGGGGCAAAAGCTGTTTTTAGGCAGTGGGGGGTAAGCTGGTGTTTTTTCCCGGGTCTCCTGGCCGGACCATCTATTCAATCGGGGTTCAGCAAGACAAAAGATTGTTATCCCCCTGCATTGGGGCAGGGGCGCTGGGCCCTGAGGAGGCCCCATTTGGGGGTTTTACAAAACCAATAAATGGCTTCAACACTGGGGTAATGCCCCCGCTTGTTAAGATGGTGTTGAAGCTTGCCCCCAAGTGTGTACCCGTGGGTTAAGTAAGGCACTGAACGGGGCTCCCGTTTAGACATCCCGGGAAACGGCCCCTAGACTCTAATTGACTATGTGCAGTTGGGGACTCTGCCTTTGGGATTCGTACTGTTTGGTCATGAAGACTTTCATAGATGCCGTGGCTGTAACCCCTAGGGGTGACGAGAGTCTCTGCTGGGGGTCTGCAAAACTTATACAGGGGTTTTTGGGTGCCCCCAAAAAGGATACATTCCCACCAAGGGGCGTGTTTCCAAGGGGTATAATGAGCGAACTTACCCGTTGTATGGTTTTAGGTTCCGTCTAGCCGTTTTAACGCAGGGGAACGGAGCTTGTGAGCGGTTTAAACCCCCCCTTATCCAGATGCTTTCGGACTTTAGAGGGCGCCGAAAGGCTAGGTGGCGAGTACTGTGAGTTGTGGGCTATAAATAGGGGCCCCCCAGTACCGGGTATCCCCACCAGTGATGTTCGGGAGACCGGGTCGGAGATTGGGATCTTCACTGCCCCTCCGCGCACCCCCACCGACCATACCACGGGGTGGGCCCAGGAACACCCGGCGGACGGGGACAAGGTTTTGGGAGAGCGTCTGAAACAAAAGGGGGGGTCCTAAACCCACGGCCTGTGCAGAGAGACAGTTTTGCCCCAGGTGTCGGGTCATGGGAGGAGTAAGAGGCCACCCGGGAAATTTTGGGGGGAGGTGGTCCCATAGTGGTCAAGGAAGGGGTGAAGTCTACGGGTGAGCCGATGGAAAAAGGGGGGGCCCCCGAAAAATTTCACAGAAAAAATGTTGGGCGCTGTGATTTTGAAGTGCCTGAAATAGCCCAAGTACTACCCCTGTCCCGCAGCCCCCTTGTTGAAGAATGGGGGGCTGTCCCTTTTCCGGGGGTCAACTGGGTTTCCGCTTGCGATTTGCCACCCGGGGGGTAGTGGAGCACCAAAAAATCCTTCCCCAGGGGGGGGTCCTGAGGCCCCTGAACCTATAGCCCGTTGGGGCGCCCAGATCAAAAGCTGTGACCCCCCGCCCCTTGCCAAGAGATTTTGGTGGGGAGGGTTTTCGGGACGCCAACTTCTGTGGGGTGGTTTGTGGATAGTGGGACAGCCTCCTTTTGTTTTCTAATAAAATCCCATGCAGACAGTTTAAAATGTTTTTTTATTTTACTGTTTGGCCAAAGATGCCGCTTGCCGTTTCCAAATGCAAATGGGGGACATGGTATAAGACTGGCCGTGGGACAATTTTTTAGAAGCTGCTGAATTCTGGGGAACAGACAGAGACGGACCTAAAAAGGGCCAGGATTCACAGTCGTTCCCGGGACAGAGGGAGCCGACTGTCTATACAGACCCATCGCAGAGGAGAGATAGAACCCTGGACAAGAAGGACAAGCTGCCAAGTAGAGAGGAAGTCCAGCCGACCATCCCTTCCCTCCAAATTTCACGAGGCAGGGTTTTCGGCCCTCTTTAAGGGTACCTCAGCGGATGCGTGCACGCCAAGGTTTAGGATTTTGAAAGGCCTGATATTAGTTTGTTAGTTAGGGCCAGTTACAGGGCCCAAAAAAAAGGGTTTTCCCAAAAACATCCTCCCGTTTAAAATTGGAGGTTTTTGTGCACCTTTGTACTTGAACGGTTATCGTGAGGGAAAGTTTGTGTCCTTTGGGTTTTTGGGGGGAATGGGGAAATATTTTAAACTGTGTAAACTGCTTTTCTGCACCACGGGGCCCCGCAAAATGCACCAACACAATTTTTCCGTTGGTGATTACGGTTTGAAGGTAAGGGGGTTTCGGGGCCTTTCCCCAACCCCCCGTTAGGGAAAATTTTTCCCGGCACCCGGGGTACATTCTGGCGGCCGCTGTGAGCACAGGGGGGCCCAGGGTAGTATTTGTAAATTTGTGTTTGGGGGGTCTGTTCACCACTTGTTCCCGAAATTCAGTAAAACAAACCGTTGTTGAGCTGGTGTTGGAGTCGTGTTCTTTGTCCGTGACTTCGCTGTATTCCGGAAAACCTGCCCTCGGTACTCGGCTTACACATCATACAAATACCAGCTCGCAGCAACCCTGAAAGCTGAGACGCTCTGCATCATCATTAACCAATTCCTGACCACCCCCCACCCTTTTACGCTTACATTTTCCCTTTCCTCAGTACATTCAGTACATAGTGACTGAATAATACAAACTTACCATTACTGAGTATAAACCATTATACTACAACCAATATTACCGGCATACAGTGACCATACAATGATGGATACCAGCTGTACACAGGCTCTGCAGACATATAAATGATTACAGTTTTATCTAGTGACTCACAGGAGATGTCTCTGAAGAGTTGTTCTCTTTCTCTTCTTCTTTTCCATCTGTCCCAGACGCCATGATGACTACTCCCAACTCTTCACTGCAAAATTTACAAAACAAACATCTTAAGAGTCCTCAATTTATCAGCACTTCTCTACCAATTCCTATCTTTATACAAACTCCCCATCTATATCACCTCATATGGTAGTCATGTAATATGCCCCCTGTAGCCACATAGTAGCCCCCTATAGCCAGGTAGTAGTCCCCTGTAGCCAGTAGATGCCCCCCTGTAGCCAGTGATGCCCCCCCCTGTAGCCAGTGATGCCCCCTGTAGCCAGTGATGCCCCCCTGTAGCCAGTGATTTCCCTGTAGCCAGTGATGCCCCTGTAGCTAATGATGCCCCCCGTAGCCAGTGATGCCCCCCTGTAGCCAGTGATGCCCCTGTGGCCAGTAGATGCCCCACTGTAGCCAGTGATGCCCCCCTTGTAGCCAGTGATGCCCACCTGTAGCCAGTGATGCCCCCCTGTAGCCAGTGATGGCCGCCTGTCACCAATGATGCCCCCCTGTCGCCAGTGATGCCCCTCTGTTGCCATTGTTGCCCCCCTGTCGCCAATGATGCCCCCTGTCGCAAATGATGCCCCCCTGTAACCAGTGATGCCCCCCTGTAACCAGTGATGCACCCCTGTAGCCAATGATGCCCCCCTGTAGCCAGTGATGCCCCCGTAGCCAATGATGCCCCCTTGGTAGCCAGTGATGCCCCCCTGTAGCCAGTGATGCCCCCCTGGAGGCCAGTGATACCCCCCTGAAGCCAGTTTATGCCCCTGTAGCCAGTGAGGCCCCCCTCCCTGTAGCCAGTTTAGGCCCCCCCTTTTACCAGTGGCCCGCTGTAGCCCCGTTTATGCCCCTGTAGCCCCGTGATGCCCCCCTTGTGCCGTGATGCCCCCCTGTAGCCCGTGATGCCCCCCCGTACCCGTGGGGTGCCCCCCTGTAGCCCGTGAAGCCCCCTTTAAATAATTATAAAATAGCCAAAAAATAACCACCCCCGGTCCGCGCATCCCAACCGGGGCTGTTTGTTGGTTGTAAGCGGCCCTCCCTCACGCTGCTTACATGCAGCAGTGCAGTGATTTACTCGGCCGGGGGGGCTGCGGGCCGAGGAGATCCGGGAAATTGCAGGGGGGGTGGTTTAAAACCATGCGCCCCCCGCACGCTGATACAGGGGGAGGAGTCAGGAACCGGGGGAAAGCCGTCCCCGCCCCCTCCCTTCCCAGCAGCTGCTGGCTTTTTGCGCGGGGCTGTTATAAAACAGGGCCCCGCAAGTCGGGGCGATCCCCCCCAGGCGGCCCCCCCCTCAGGTGGCGGAAAACCCCGTGCCCCCAGGGTTTGCCCCCCCCCCCCCCCTTGGAACGGCCCCCGTTTTTTTGATACGTGGTTTTTGGGTTTTTCTGGGGGACCCTAAAAGGACCTTCCCAAACACGTAATTAAAAAATAGCGTTTGATTTTTCCCTTTCCTTTTTAATAAAAAAACACATCGGTTACCGGGTGATCACCGGGTACGGTCTCCCCGCGGCTTTCGGATCCATTGCACAAATTTAAAGTCAATTCCCTTTCTCTAAAGGGGGTCGGAGCCCCATAATTTTAAAACTAGAGTGCGGGCCTGCTGTCCAACAGCACCAAAAACGGAAACTGACATTCTGGGCCAAATTTTCCAAAAATCGTTGTCAAATAGCGCAGGGCGCTGCAATTTTTCAAATTGAAAATAAAAAAAAGTTTTCCCAAAAATTTTGTTTTATAAAAATGTATGTTAGTTGGGAAAAAGATTTTTCCCTTTTATGTTCCCAGGTTTTTTAAACGTTTGGTTTTTTTAGCTGTTATAAAAAAAATAAACAAAGGTAAACCCAAAAAAATTGCCCAAAGGAAAAAAAGGGTGGGGCGCCAAAAGAAAAAAACAGTTTTTAAAAAAAAAAAATTTAAACGCGTGCGCCCAAGCCATATACTATCAGGTTGGTTAAGGCAATGGTTTTTGGGCTTTCCCAAACGTACAAAAACCCCTCGCAGCAACCCCGGGAAAATGAACCCCTCTGATCATCATTAAACCCAAATTTCCTTTCCCCCCCCCCCCCCTTTTTACGCTTACATTTTTTCCTTTTCCTCGTTTCATGCGGGGGGGTTGAATGTATTAAAACCCCTTTCTTTAATTAAAAATTTTTCCCTTTTTTAGTATGTTTTAAACCTTAATTTTTTTTTTTAATTTTATTTCAATTTTCTTTTTTTTTGTAAAAAAGGTAAAAAAAAGTCTTTCTTTCAATTTTGTAATTTATTATTTTAAATTTTTTTATAAAACCCTTTGGGTGGGGATCCTTTCTGCAGCAAAAACGCTTTCAAAACATGCACCCCGCATTTTGGGATCGAATTTTCGCAGCGCTTTTTAAAAGGGGTTTTTTTTTGATCCAACAAAAATTTGAAAATACCCAACTGGGGCGCCTGCAAGCTATTTAGTCTAACTGCAGGGGTGATGCTTGAAAGGGTTTCCCCAACCCAAAATGCCTTAAAAGGGGGCTTTCACAAACCCGGGGCAGTTTTTTGGGGTGGTTTTTTTTTGGGTGCGGTTTTTGGCAGGGGGTTCACAATTAATTTCTAAAACATTGGGTTTCACAAAAACCCATCCAAAAAAAAAGCACCAAAACCCCCAAAGTGTGGGAAAGGGACCCTTTAAAAAAAACCCCATTTTCTTGCCAACTCAACAACTGCTGGGCCCTTTCCCGGGAAAATTCCCCAGAGGGGTCAGCAAAATTGTATTAAAATGTTGCCCCCAAGAACAAAACGAACAGTTTGGGGGTGATTTCCAAAATTTGAGCGTTTTTTTAAAGGTTTTTTTTGCAGAAATGTACAGGGAAAAAAACGCTGGCCCTTTTTGCACAAAAAAAACATCAAAAAAAACATAAAAAAACACATCAAAAACGCCTTAAAAAGAAAAATTTGAAAGCCCCCTTTAAAAAACACCAGTGCAGACCCGGGGGTTTCCCGGGGCCTGGGACCCCGGCGGCTCCTGGAATTTGATGTAAATGACCATTATTTTGAAGTATCATCATGTAGCTTGTCTTTTGGCATTTTTTATGTTTTTATTTTTTAAAAAAAAAAATTTTTGTATATACTCAAATATAAAGCCGACCCCAGTATAAGCCGAGGGGACCTACTTTTGCCCCAAAAAATTGGGGGAAAAATTATTGACTCGGGGTATAAGTCTAGGGTAGAAAAAGCAGCGGCTTTTCTGGTTTAAATTTTTTTAAAAATTTTTTAAAAAGGTAACCAAAAAAATTTTCATTGGGAGGGTTTTAAAATCCCCCCTAGGGAATTATAGGGAGATATAGGGCCCTATATGCAGGTATAAGCAGTATATGTCCCAAAAGGCACGTATATGGCCCCATAGGCATGTAATAGGCAGTTATATGTCCCCCATAAGCAGCTATAGGGCAGGTATATGGCCCATACGCAGGTAATAGGGAGGTATAGGCCCCATAGGCAGGTAATAGGCAGGTATATGGCCCCATGGGCAGGTATAGGGCCGGCTGTGGGCAGGTATAACTTAGGCAGGTATAGGCAGGTATAGGCCGGCTGTAGCAGGTATAGGGCAGGTATAGGCAGCTGTAGGCAGGTATAGGGCGGTGTAGGCAGTATAGGCAGGTATAGGCAGCTGTAGGCAGTAAAGGGCAGGTATAGGCGTTGTAGCAGTATAGGGCAGTATAGGCACTTAGGCAGGTATAGGCTGGTGTAGGCAGGTCTAGGCAGCTGTGCAGTATAGGCAGGTATGGCCGCTGTAGCAGTAAGCAGTTGGCGCTGAGGCAGGTATGGGCAGGTAAGGCCTCTGAGGCAGGTATGGGCGGTATAGTTCAGTATAGGCCGGTGTAGCGGTAAGGGCCGCTTAGCAGGTATAGCAGCTGTAGGATAATGGCAAAATAAAAAAACAACACTTAAGGCTGCCTGCCCGTCCCCGCGCATCTCGGTCTCCCGGCACAGGCGGGTGACGTCATCAGGCCGCGCACGCAGCGTGATGACACACGCTGTCTGTGCCGGAAATTCCGGACAGCCGCGAGTCTGCGACTGCCCGGCGTCCACTGCGGAGCACGGAGCGCTCGCTCTCTGCTCCGCAGTGGTATCCCTTCACCAATATGCGCTCCGGAGGAGCCATCGCAGCGCCCGAGCGCCGACAGTGCACTCGAGTATAGCCGAGGGGAGATTTTTCAGCACATTTTTTGTGCTGAAAAACTCTGCTTATACTCAAGTATATACGATATTTTATATCAAATTACATTAAATTTAATTATTATTATATATTATCTATTATTATTAAGTATTTTAGAGCGCCATTGATTCCAGGGCGCTGTACATTCGAGGGGGTTACATACATAACATAAATCAAACGAGTACAATGATAAGTGAATAATGACAATTGGCACGACAGAGGGAGAGAGGACCCTACCCGCGAGGGCTTACAATCTACAAGGAGGGGGAAAGAGACAGGAGGTGGGTGGCAGACATGTTTGTGGAGGAAGTAGTGACAACAAGGTTAATGTAGGTTATAGGCAAGCCTGAAGAAATGGGTTTTCAGGTTGCTTTTGAAGGTGGTGAAAGTGGGGGAGAGTCTGATGTGTTGGGGCAGTGAGTTCTAGAGTGTGGGTGAAGCACGGGAGAAGTCTTGGAGACGGTTGTGTGAGGAGCTGATAAGGGGAGAGCAGAGAAGAAGGTTCTGTAAGGAGCGGAGATTGCGTGAGGGGAGATATTTGGAAATTAGGGCAGAGCCTTGTAGGTCATGGTTAGTAGCTTGAAATGGATTCGCTGGGCAGTGGGAAGCCAGTGAAGGGATTGGCAGAGGAGAGGCAGAGGAGTAGCGAGGAGAGAGGTGAATCAGACGGGCAGCAGAGTTAAGGATGGATTGAAAGGGAGCGAGGGTGCTAGCTGGGAGGCCACAGAGAAGGATGTTGCAGTAGTCTAGGCGGAGATGACCAGGGCATCGACCAGCATTTTTGTAGAGTCATAGATGAGGAACGACCGGATGCGAGAGATGTTTTTCAGGTGGAGGCGGCAGGCAGAGGTGAGGGTTTGGATGTGTGGTTTGAAAGATAGAGCGGAGTCTAGGATTACTCCAAGGCAGCGGACTTGCGGAACAGGTGAGAGTGTAGAGCCGTTGACTGAAATAGAGAGATCAGAGGCAAGGGTAGAGTTGGACGGTGGAAAGATGATGAGCTCTGTTTTCTCTACATATATAAATAGATCCCAGTAACATGGTTGTTTTGGTGCTGGTCTGCTGGTGGAAGCTGGGCATGATTGGGTGAGCTTGGGAATGATTAGGCTAGGTTCACACTGCGTTTGAACATGCAGCAAAACGTATACATTAAACGTATGCCAAACATGCACTGTATGAAGCATATGTTTGACATCCTTTTTTTTTTTTTTTTTTAATAGCTTTCCTATTGGCTGTCACCTGTTTTTCTTAGCTTTTTGATTAGTTAGGTTTGTTTATATATTTTATGACGAATACAAACGTTTACAACATGGATACAAAGGGCTTGTTCACACAGAGTTTTCACTCCGTGTTACAAGCGCTTTACAGATCCGTCTCTGGGACTGACAGGACGGATCCAGAGACGGATATGAACAATTAGCAGTGAGATTATCACTGCGGTCTATGAGGAAGACGCAGCAGTGTTCATACGAGAGATCGCCGCTGCATGTTCCTCTCCTGCCTGTCGGCTCCGTCTTGCGGATGCGATCAAAGAATTGCATGTCACTGTCCCAGAGATGGATCTGTAAAGCACTTGTAACACGGAGTGAAAACTCTGTGTGAACAAGCCCAAACACTAAGGCCATGTTCACACGGCTTAAAATGGGCCGTATTTCGGTCCGTAATTACTCGCCGTACTGTGCGCAAATTACGGGCTGAAAACGGCCCATTCATTACGGTAATCCACATTCTCATAGAGAATTATGATTACGTCCTCCTCTCCCTGCTCGGCGAATACGCGAGGGGGAGAAAGTGACATGTGAATTACAGCAGCGTATACGCACCACTGGTAATGCAAGTCCATGGGCCGGCGAAGTGCCGACCCCCCCCCCCCCCTCCCGCCCCCCGCCACACGGCGTAATTGCGGGGCGTAATTACGTCCTGCATTTAAGCCGTGTGAACATAGCCTAAGATCCGTTTTTTCTATTGACATACATTGTAAAAAAATATACTGTAACATATAAGTTTTTTTCAACTTGAAAAAGCTCAGTGCCCTGCATCCCCCTCTTGTTAAAATTAAATGCATAATTTGACAGAAAGTGTAAAAACGGACACTAATTTAATGCAACTGCACATCCCGAGTACACCGCGTATACGCGCGTCTATAGCCCTCCACACACACAGGCGACACGTTTCATCCGCTTCTAGTCAGATATACGGATCCGATACATCTTTCAAACGAGTTAAACGCAGATGCACTCACCTACACCTGACGCTGGGCTTCAGGCGCAGTACATGACGTTCTTGCACGAGTTTAGGCGGTATTACTCCGACGAGTATGGTAGGCATAGTGAAAGCCAGTTGGCTTCACGACAGGGCTCACTATTGGAGATCATGTGGTAGTGCCGCGCAGAGACGTATGAGCGTCTCGTGGATGATGCATCTAAGAGACACAGAGTATTTTCTCAGGTGAAACGTGAGCAGATATACAGATGACGCGGTAACGAGCGCAACCAGGTGCCGTTGATCCAGACTCACGTGTACCAGGACTCAGCAGTGGACTGGTAAGTACCATAGTCCTAAGCATACCGAGGATTAGGCTTCGGGTCTATGTCAAGGCTTCATTGTAGCGTTATGCTGTATCTCTAAGATTTACCAATGTTGCTTACTGCAAATGCACTCTGTCGTGACACTGAACTTTATTTGTAGCACAGAGACCGCGTTAGTCAACACTGAGACCACAGCCATCGAGGTCAGCACTCTCAGACTGAGCCGCTCACTTGGTGCGTGCCGATACTGGACTCTGTTAATTGACCAGCGTAGTGTGGTACTCAATCAAGACCTCTATTGAGACCTAGCTGTTAGCATTTTTATTTCAGAGATAGCGCAGCACCAGTCTCTGCTAGCTGCACCAGAACCTACGTATGTGCCTCGTCATTGATGGCACATTTATTATGCTTATCTTCTCGTGACGGTATTATTCATTGCTTATATGACCATGACATACTCTCGCGAGTGTACAGAAACGGCATTGCGGTGCAGATTCACTGAGTCCAGCATAATAGTAGGTCAGTGCAGCTCGCGAACAAGATGCAGCTAGAACAGACTGAGAAAAATCTTGCGGTCACTCGCGCATCTCTCCTTAATGCTTTCGTCTAGCACTAGCATAACGACTAAAGGGCTGTTCACCATGCGGACGCTTACTTAGTCAGCACATCAGACTGGTCATTCTCCGGAGCACACCGCAAAAGCGGGAATCTATGCGAGAATCTGCATGACTAGTGCTCAGCATGTACCGATTGCAGTTGCAGATGGCTCAAGAGGACGCAGCATCTACGGCTGTTCCCACTGGAGAGACTACGTCAGATGTTGCCTTATTGACGTCTCTACCGTCGTCACTGC
The DNA here is from genome assembly GCA_025379985.1 of Phyllomedusa bahiana. NCBI lineage: Eukaryota > Metazoa > Chordata > Amphibia > Anura > Hylidae > Phyllomedusa > Phyllomedusa bahiana. Next base: position 38,133 of record JAODAL010030705.1, read on the forward strand.
GCATCTTACCGAGCATCCGCATATTAAGAATTGAGACTTATGTCATCCGAGCGATGTAGGGAGCGGAGGTTTAGCATGTCTAGGAGCGGCTGGATGCTGGGAGGATACATTATACAATAATGAATATGGGCTGACGATGAGAGAGTACTTACACCACATGCCACTATCACGTTAAAACGCTCTAGGGACATGAGCAAGCGAACATGTATACATAAGCACACGACACAGAGGACACACGCACTTGCGATAGAAACGGACATCCAAACGTACATCGTATCCGAGAGTGCATGTCGATTTTCGCAGACTCGTGCATGTTTTCTCACGTGATGCGCTTATAACATCTGAACGACATACTGCGCGGACAATCGGACCAGAGAAAAAGGATCAATAAACGCGCGTAGTCGAACCGGAGCCACTATACGTGCCTCTGAGAGCTGTGCATCACCGAGAGCAACGTAGCGGACCATCTACGCAGACAACAGAACTCTGGAGAGCATGAGAGCAAGAACTCACTTTATGCATGATGTCACACAGTTCGACTGGACATATCACACGTGAAGGCGGACATTCAGGCATTTGAACAGGATAGCGCGTGCTGAGTGCGCGCGAGTCAGCCACGTACCGGCGAACTACGATAACTAACATGTCTCTGCAGTATTCCTACACTGCGCAGCGCGTGTTTTTGAAGTCATCGCTGAGACATTGTGCTGTGACGAGTTCTACAAATCCTGAGAGTGCTACATTCAGCGGGATCGCACTGTGACAAAGTACATCACCATGGTCCAATGCGTCATGTGGGACCGATACATCACATGGATCTTCGCAAAACCACTTAACGAGCCCCTGTCGAGCGTTGGTACTGTAACGCGCATGCCACACTAGGATCAGAAACGGGCAGATATTACTGAGAGGGTGCCATACGAAGCTAGATAAACCGGACCTTGCATTAGCAGACAAACCTGAGCCAGAATGACCACTTCTTAAGAGCTGAGCGCATAGGACGATCTACCTGGCGACACCAGCCCACTAGGGACAGATTGAGTAGCTTTCTACAGAACCATTAGTCTGTAACAGTGCAAATCTGTATAGATCAGCCTCTACTACTATTGACGCTGATGTCAGCAGATACGACATCTCCAGGAGAGAGAGAGCTGAGATTCATCATAGAGCTTGCGCGATTGTAGCATTACACTACGATATCTTATCATCTTAGATGTTTAGTATCTGTAGGATAATCCTACACCAGAGTTCTAGAGAGACAAAGGTACATCACATGAGCTCTGTATAGAGCCGACTGCGAGCGAGCACACAGATCTCTCGTGCGTAACAAGAAATACACACATGTGATACACAACAGACTAGTCGGTGCGGATGGTTACTGTTTCCGAAGACGACTGAGCGCGGATAGCGGTGACCACAGTGCACGGGAAGAGCAGACTCTATTAGTAGTCACTTAGCACTATAGGGATCCCCTGAAGCGAGTCGCGCATCTTCGCTGTCGTCCATAAGAACGCGGTGAACAGAGCCCGCTGCCTGACCGGCATCTAAGCGAGCTGAATTCGAGCTGCTTTCCCTGCTCCACAGGAGCTTCACATCACACTTCGTAGACGCCGGTACTTCCACAACACAGATATGAGCTCTAATTCTAACTCTAGTCAAATAGCCTAGACACACTTGAAACCTAATGTAAGATACCAATGCGTCAAAGCGCTATTCCCTATATGTCCATACAAGTCCACCCATCCAGAAGCCTACCAAAAAAAACAAAAAAACACAATATGATAGATATGGAGTCTACCTGCCCTTGAATAAGGGCGACCCACACTGTGTTACAATCTATCATACTAAAGTAACCCAGATGTCACTATACATAATATGTCGCTCTGCTCCTATGCCACTAGCAGTGCGTGTACACTCTATATCACACCACACACAGATACAGATTACAATAGCTACCTTTCCCCGAATGTATTTATTATCCTATATATTAGTTCCTATGCACTTACAATTGGTATATTGTTATCGTCCAAACAGTTTCAATGTTCTCCAATGAGTAGTTATTGTCCCCTATGTCGTTTCCCCCGTACAATCGTCGGGGCTCTGATCGCAGGACCACACGTCGACTGAAACACTATCAACTTGTTTGTGATATGCATAAGCCTGCTATATAATCATTGATACAGATTTTTTATGCAATAGTAAAGACATGTATTATGCAGTAGGCATTCATTGATAGCGCGCGGTTTACCCAATAGAAGATCTATGTTAGAACATCAACACCTTATCATCCATATATGATGCTGATTTTAGATGACAGATATTGAAACAACTTAGATTACATCTCAGCGCTCATGAAAACACTCAAATCCCCTGCATGTACTCGCCCAATGTCAAATGCTAACATCGGCCGATAATGTTCCTCAAAGCAAGGGTGCCAAGCAGAGAGTTCTTATCCTCCTCCTTTGATGACTAGGAAGGTCTTCCTATTCATCAAATGAGAGATAAGAACTCTCTGCCGGGCAACCCTTGATTTGAGGAAGCATTGAAATTATCTGTGTGTTGGATGAAAAAACAAGTACCCATTTTCTAAGAGCATAGGAACAGAATAACAGTCATATAAAAAAGTTAGGGCACCCCTATTTAATCTAAATCAATTTTTAGTTTCTAAATATTTGGGTGTTTGCAACAGCCATTTCAATTTGATATAACTAATAAACTAATAATTGCACATTTTGTGTTAGTACAATAAACCTCATTTCAATCCGGGCAAATATTACTGTCAATTCATATTAATATATCAAATTATGAAATGGCTGGTTGCCCAAACACCCAAATATTTTAGACAACTAAAATGATTAAGATTAATAGGGGTGCCCAAACTTTTTCATATGACTGTATATGAGACATCTGGATGTTATTTAGACGATGGAGACATCAGTTGGGGTCGCCCTTATTGAGGCGGGTGCTCCAAATATAGTGTTTTTTTGTTTTTTTTTAGTTTTTTTTTTTTCTGGTAGGCTTCTGTGGGTGGATATAGGAATAGTTTTTATTGGTATTTATTAAAAGTTAAGTTTTAGGAGTATAACTAGGTAAATTACTCTTCTGTGTTGTGAATCTGAAGTATTTATTGAGTTGTTGCCGAATTATCTATTGGACAGGCCCTAGTCCGTACATATTTTTTGTGTTGGGGCATTGATGGTATCTGTAGATAGGGTAAGCCGGACTTTCATTCCTAATGGCAAATTATTTTTTTTTTCCGGCTTTTCACTCAGAAATCCTACACACAAATCATATCCCACAGTTCAGCTTCTCTACTCTATCATATACCCTACAGTTGAAACCAAAAGTTTTACATACACTATATAGACACATTTACATGTTTTTCTCACTATCTTACATGAAATTACCTAAAACAGGTAAGGTTTATTCTTAATTATGAACCAAAATTATTTAGATTTGCCAGAATGTTTTTTTTACGGCATTTTTATTACTTTCTGCAAAGTCAAGTTTACATACACTAGGATTACTGTGCCTTTAAACAAACAGCCCATATGTCATATCTCTGGAAGCTTCTGGTTTATTGCCAACATTTTAAATTAAACACAGTGTGATTTTTTTTTTAAAAAGCAACCAGAAATGCACCACCCTTTTTGTAACATCATGGAAAGTCAAAGAAGAAATATCAGGAAGGAATTTTTACTTGAAAGTCGGATCATCTATGGGTGCAAATTTTCCATAACCTGAAGGTGCCTCGTTCCTGTAAAACAATTAATACAAAATACAAACAAGAGGGAATGTCCAGCCATCATACACTCAGGAAAAAGACGGTTTCTAGGCTCAGAGTGTGCAATAAAACCAAGAACAAAAGAAAAGACCCTGTAAAGTTTCGGCAGGAAGCGGGAAGATTTGCACCCACTGAAATGTGTACTGTATCAACATGGGTGAAAGGCCCTCTCCCGGGAAGAACCCTTTTACTCCATAAGAAATCTTAAAAAGCCCGACTTTGGTTGAAAATCACACAGGGGAAAAAAAAACCAAAATTTTTTTTTTAGAGACTTCCTGTGATCTGATCAAAAAAAAAAATTTAAATATTTGGCCATAAGACATTTTTACTTTTGGAGGAAAAAGGGAAATCTTGAAAACATAAAAACACCATCCCAACGTAAAAGCAGGGTGGAGCATCATTGTTTTGGGGTGTTTTGCTGCAGGGGGATGGGCACTTCACAAAAAATGGGATCATAGCAAAGAAAATTATGTGGCAATTTTGAACAACTCTCAAGACATCAGGGCCCTGAAAATAAAGCTTGGGAGGGGGAAAGGGGGCTTTTTCCAAATGGACAATAAAACCCGAAAAACTGCCAAACTGGTTACAAAGTGGGGTTTAAAGGATAACAAAATCCAGTTTTGGGGGATCACAAAGCCCTGACCTAAATTCTATTGAAAATTTATTGGAAAAGCTGAAAATGCAGGTGAAGGCAAGGTGACCTACAAACATGGCTCAGTTACACCAGTCCTGTCAGGAGGAATGAGCCAAAATTCCTACCAATTATTATGAGAAGCTTGTAGAAGGATATCCAAAAATGTTTGACCCAAGTCATACAGTTTAAGGGCAATGCTACGAAATACTAATGAAATGTACAGTTGAAACCAGAAGTTAACATACAATCTATAAGAAGACACGTATGCATGGTTTTCTCACTAACTGACATGAAATCAGAATAAACCTTACCAGTCAATGAGGATTACTAAAAATATTTGCCAAATCCCAGAATGAAAGGAACTTTAAGTCCTTTTTATTACTTTCTGCAAAGTCATAATTTTATATACATTTCATTAGTATTTGGTAGCATTGCCCTAAAGGGGTTGTCTCGCTACAATGATTGGGTTTTAAATTTAAAAAGATCTTTAAAAAAACAACAGCTTTGCAATATATGTTCATTACAAATGTCCTACTGATTTTGAGCAAAGCCCTGTTAGTATTACTACATCAGCTTCTCAAATCTCTATAGTAGCAGACCTGTTGATCCTTATCTTACTGGCTGTCAGGTCTGAATGACTCATCACCTTTGAAGACAGGTTGGAGCAGAGAGCCCCTCCTGCACAGAATGCTTCTGTAGGGAAGGAGGGGGGGAGGGAGGACTCTGGCGTCTGTGTCCATGCTGCTGGATTAACCCCGTGTGTCCCTGCTTCCTCCTGCTCTCTACACAGATAGATGTGACAGCAGTGACCCTGTCTGTTACTATAATCATGATATGTCTTTGGAACTGTGACCAAAACTAATACTATAAAAGATCAGGGATGTGAATACTTTTTGCTCTCCTGTATTATGAGACATCCTGAGTATAGTAACACTTCCCTTGTTGTTGCTGGAGATGTGGAGACTTGTAAGCTAAGCAGGGGATATAGGAACACATGCAAACCCCCTTGCTCAAATTTGATACACAGGGACTTCCCCAGACCCCTCTAAACTCATAGAACAGCCCCCCCCTGTAAAAAGACCCAGGCCCGGCAAACACGGGTTTAACCCCTGAGAGCCCAACCCCCCCCCCCCTGTTTTAGAAGTTTTGTACTGCCTGTGTGCTGATGGGGAAGGGGGGGAGGGAGCAGAAGAAAACAGAAAAAAAGAAGCCCCCGCCCCCCATTTTTAACTTAAACCCCCGGGCACTGACAGGTGAAAGCCGTTTAAAAGGAAAAAATCCCTTTTAAAAAATGACTTGGGCCCCAAAAGTTTTTTTTGGGTATCCTTCCACAAGCTTCTTTACAGTTGTTTTAGGAATTTTTTGGGCCCCAAATTTCCCCCTGAAAGAAATTTGGGGGGGAATTGAGCCCTGTTTTGTAGGTTGCATACTCACCCTGCCTTTTCCCAAAATTGCCATAAATTTTTTTATAGGGTTGAGATCAAGAATTTGTGATGTTCACTCAAACATTGACTTGGTTTTTCCTTTCGGCCAAATTTGTTACCAGTTTTGGGGTGTGCTTCGGGGGCATTTTCCATTTGGAAAACAAAGTTTTTCTGCCCCAAACTTTAACTTTATCGGGAGCTTGAAAGTTGCTTCAGTATTGCCACATAACCTTTTTTCCCCCAAATGCCAAACTGTCCCTTTTTGAATTGGGGACCAGTCCCCCCCGCAATTTTTAACCCCGCCCCCCCAAAAAAGAGGCGCCACCCCCATTTTGGATGGGGGTTCCCCAGGCTTAAAATTTTCCCTTTTTTTCCCCCAAACGTAACGATGGCATTAGGCAAAAACAGTTCAAATTTTTTTTCCTCCAAACCGCAGGGCATGTTCCAAAAATGTAGGTCTTTTGTTAGGGGAGTCCCCACGGGGAAGGTCTTTCCCCGGTTTTGCGGTTTTTTTTAGAACCGCCGAAAAACCGGCCGAAAATTGGGGACAATTGTGCCCCTATGGAAAACCCCCTGCAGCAGCCCCACTGGGAAAAGGGGTTTTTTCCCCCCTGGCGGTATTTTTCCGCCGGGGGCCCCCGGGAAAAACATTGAGCAAAACCATCTCCTGTTTCCCGGGTTTTTGGATGGAAACTGTCTCTTTTTAAGGGAGGAGGGAGGGCTCTTCCCCCGCCAACGCAAGAAAAAGCCACCCCCCCCTCCGCAGGGCCCTGGGGAAAGGGCGCAAAAAGGTAAATTTGGGGCCCGGGGCCGGCGAACCGGCTGGGAAATTTTTCCTATGCCGTGGGATGTGCCCTTAAAGTGTCCATTTTGCAAAAAGTTAAATCGGCTTTTTTTTCTTTGGAGTAATGGCTTCTTCCTGCTTTGTGACCCCTTTTAAACCCATGTTGATAACAGAAAATCTCTTCACTGTGGATAATTTACACACTTAAAAGCAATTTTGCCCAAATCTTCACAGGGTCTTTTGCTTTTTTGTTTTTTGGGTTGATATCCCACCCCGTAAACCCAAAAACGTTTTATCAGAAAACAGAACCAATCTCCCCCCTGACCCGTATGATGGCTTGGGCATACCCCTCTTTTGTAAAAGAGAATTAGGCACCTTCAGGTTTTTTTGGAAATTGCACCCAAGGGTGATCCAGACTTGGCAAGTCCACCCAAAAACTCTTCCCCGATAAAACTTGGCTGATTTCTTTTGGCTTTCCCATATTTTAACACAAAAGCAATTTTTTCTGGGGTGCCTCAAAAACAACCACAGCTGGCCCCCTAACTTAATTTTGCCAATAAACCCTCAAACTTCCACAACAAGACCCATCTTTGGGCTGTCCCCAAATTGTTTAAAGGCATAGAAAATCCCAGTGCAAAAAACTTTTGACTTTGCAGAAAGTAATAAAAAACCTTAAATGGCTTTTGGGCAAATATAAAAGTTCGTTAATCCAACGACCTAAAAGGGGTAAGGTTTATTCGATTTCATGTGAATATGAAAAAAAAACAAACTTCTGGCTTAAAACTGTAAAACCCAAAAAATTCGGCGCTCGTTTTTTTCTCACTAAAAGCTAGCAAAAGCACTTGACAGGTTCCCTTTAGGTTGGAATATTTTAATCTACTAGTACATACACAGGGAAAGACACAAGACCTTGATCCACACTCACCTGACTTGTTATTTCCAGGGGGGGGGGGGGGGGGGGGGGGGAATGTAATAAGCCTTCATGATTAAACCTCCCTTAGGCCAGGTCTACACAGTCCGGCTTTTGTGGGATTCAAAACGAATCTCCCAAAAAATCAGACTGTAACCTGCGCCTATAGACAATAGAATATCTGTGCTGTAGTCTACGGTTGTTTTTTAAATCAGGTGGATTTTAAAACGTGCTCCATCTGCTGCCAGATTCCCGTACATTCAATCTACAGGGCCGGCGGTAAAACTGAAAACAGACTGCGGCTTCTAGCACAAACCCGCTCCCAAAAAAAATGCGGGCGGGCTTTGGACCTTTTTAAAAAATTGCTGTTAGACTTCCTGGCAGTAGCATCTGGGGCCCCTGTAATCACCTTCTGCAATCTGTTTGACTTGCAGACACTGCACATACACATCCCACAATGCAGTGACCTCTGGTAATGGGGTGGAACCCTACAGAACGTGAAGGTGGTAGTTGAGGGCTTAAGTTGCATTCATACTTTATATGGAGGTTTTATCTATAGCAAGATAAACTAGAACTCCATTGTATGAAGGGTGTAATGATTTGGTGTTCATTAGCAACTTCCAGAAATTACCTTGGAGTATTAACAAGCCCTTGAACACTAAACCTTGCCAATTTTTCTTCTTCAGGGCCTGAACGTCCCACAAAGGTCAGCACAGCAATTGGGGTTAAGGACAAAACTGTCATGCTGCACAATGTTTTGGCGCTGGGACAATGAATAAAAATGGACTGCAGGTTTTTCTAAAAACTGAACCTAAATAGCAAACTTTGTAATTTTACGGGGGTTTTATCCCAGATAATATCTAACAATGTCGGGGTCTGGCAAGAAGTCCAAAAACCCCTTCAACTACTAAACCTCCAATTTTCCCAAGGGGGGGCTCACGTTCCCAGTGGGCCGTACCCACAGGTTCCGGGGAAAGGGAAACTAGCTGAGAGGTTTTGGATCGGGAGCCAGCATCTACAGCGGCCCCATAATACCTGTGTCTGAGTTCCTGGCTGGCGGGGGAATGGGGCCAGAGATAACAAAAAAATCCAAATCCCCCAGACACATCCACGGGCTGCAAATATAGGAAACGGCCAAGCTTTTTTAAAAGGGTCACCATTGCAGAGGAGGTGTCCGCCCAAATTCATGCAATCCTACCCCAAAGAGGACGCAAAGGCCCCCTCCTCCGAAGAACCTAAAGGTCAGAGTCTCAGGATTTTTATCTATCTTAATACCTTATGGATTTTACAGAAAGCACTTATGTAATTATTTTTTTCTATGTTTGTTCGGAAATTTTTTTTTTCTTGCTGTATTTTTTAAAAATGAACCTTATAAAAAAGTTTTTAAATAACATTTAAGCAAAGAAATTTGCTGAGAGTTTTTAAAAAATGCTGCCCTATTTGACCAATCGCTTTTCCCCCCTCAGAGGATTCTGAAATTTTTTCCTTTGGTAATTTAAACTTGGCTATCCTTTTTGGAGCATCTTCTATTAGATGCTGTTTCTTCTAGAAATGGGTTTCTGAACTGGTCAGATGGGTGTTGCCAATTGGGGAGTGCTCCCCTCACTTCACTCAATGTCAGACTGTGGAGGAACACACCCTAGTTGGTAACAACCTGCAGACAGATTTAGTCATTTCCAGAAGGCACAACAGTTATAAAAGGAATTTTTCAGGAACACAAATTTACAAAAAAACATCCAGAGATTCCCAGTCTCTAACTGTTTTTCCCTTTTTATTAACACCGAATTTTGTTGTCCAGTTCTACACATTGATGGCAAGTTTTACCTAGAACTAGAAAAAAAAGATTCCTTTTTCTTCCAGGAACGGCCCACTGGCTTTTACAGGTTTTATCTGGGGTTGCAGCTCTGTTTTACTAAGTGACTGATCTAACGGCCCACCACACCTTTGGGGCCCCATTTTTTTGGGAGAAACAATTTTTTTAGTCTTGTACACCCCTGTAAGGCCCTCAATGTATCAGGAGTGGTTTTCCCCGAACAGCAGTAGTCACTACACCTCCCTTTACAGATTTGGAGGCTTAATCCTGTGACAAGGATGGAAACTGTATGTAGATGCGGGTTTTGGAAACCTCCAACTTCACAATTTATCCACCTCGGGGAGACTGACTTAACCTGGCAAATGAAACAACTGGCCTGGGCTTTTGCTTTTCCTAGGCGGTGTAGGAATTGATCCTAATGACATTACTGGCTAGATTCTGCTATTTGAGCAATAACTCAGAAGCAAACCTGGGTGGAACACCAACCACTTAAGCTAATAAGTACATTGGTCCCCCAAGTTACAACTGCCTCGGGCTACAATAATTTCAACCTGCAACGCCCTATAAAAAAACCTTTATACTTAGCCCCACGCTCCACAGGCACGCTGACCCGCAACAAGTTGGGAAAAACCAACCAATTAAATTTTCTTGTAAAACTGTATTTTTGAACGGGCATGTTGGTGGCCCTAGTAAACCCTATATACATGCAAAAAACATGTCCTGTACTGTCTCTACAGTGATACTGTGAGTAGATTTCTAATTCTTTTTATTGTAAATTAAAGGGGTTTTTCAAGAAGAGTTCTGTATTGCAGTGTTGCTGCCGGGGTTCTTCTTTAAGACACAGTTAACAGATATTCCATAAAAAAAAATATATTTGCTTGCAGACAATTTTTGGCATTCTTGAAGCAAACTTTATTTTTCCAGTGTTTTGATAAGAGACTGCTAAGTAGTCTCCCATAGAAAAAAATCTATTTCTAATAGTGTTTGCTGCAAATTATTGAGATGCCCTTTTAAATTTTCCATCTTGAAGCAAGTTCTTCCCATAGACACTTAACAAATGCCCCCATAGAAAACAAATCTATTTTAAAAAGGGGGGCCCCCATAAAGGAAAATTTTTGCTGTTTTGGGGTTCATAATTTATAACTACTTTTCCCGAAGCTCCTATAAAAAGATGTATTTCAAATAGTGGTTGGGTTTTTGCTGAAAATTAACGGATGGGGGAAAGGGGCAGTTTTGGGGGTGAAATATTTTTAAAATAAACCATGTTTATTGTCAACATTTTAAATATCAGGAAATGTGCCCCTTTGCTAAAACTTAATGCCAAAAAGTGTAATTTTGCCAGATTTAAGTCCACTAATGCTAAAAATATATTTCCCCATATACATTGGGGAGGGGGAAGTAACTACAGTCAGGCCAAAAGTTTTGGAATGACCCAAAAATTAAAATTTTCACATGACGTTGCCCTTTTTGGTTTTTGTTTTGTCAGATGTTTTTTAACATACAAAATACAATTTCAATCATATGATTAACAAAAGCTTTTATTGACCGTTTGAATGAGTTTTAAAGCAGCAAGTCAATATTTGCAGGTTTGACCCTTCTTCAGGGGCCTCTGAAAGGCGAAAAAGACGTAATGAGAGTTTGAGTTTTCCCCAGTGGAAATGGAGGATTCTGGGGAGTTCTTGAGGTAGGTTTTAAGGAGCGGGCAAGGGATTGGATATTTGGGGGTTAAGGACAGTCAGAATCTAGTATAACCCCCCGACAGCGGGCCTGCTGCCTAGGATTATGGTGGTGCCACACACTGAGACAGAAATAGCAGGGGGGGTGGGGTTGGTTGGAGAAAGGCGGAAAGACAAAAGTTCTTTTTTTGAGGTTTAGATGGAGGGAATGAGTCGAGCACGGCCAACAGTCACGGTTTTTTTTAGCCCGGGGTGGGTGATTCATGGGGGGAGGTGATAATTGGGTTCATCACGAGAGATGGACTGGAAGCCAAATCTACTGATTTTTTTGTCCAATGGGGGCTGTGTAAATGAAAAGAGGGAAAAAATGAACT